>JAAEAF010004178.1:0-28314 GCA_011037195.1 Triatoma infestans
TATGTGTATATATACATATATGTAACGGCAAAAGAGAGAACACAAGCCCAACCGAGAGGAAACAGACTCTCTCTGGTACACTCTCACTTAAGCAGGCTAGAGTGGGGAGAACCTGTATATATGCCAGTAAGAGATCTAGCTATCTATCAATCAGATTCAACATTCAACCATCTACATCGCATCGTGTCATATATTTACTCTCACCTTTTATTCTATGAAATCATTACAAGTCCAGTGCAGTTTGTGTAAGCTTATAGCTATATTACAACAGTGTCTTCATATCTCGTCTAATTACTCAATCCAATTTCTTCCTCAGCAACCTCCATTATAAGTACAAATATATATATATATTATTAATATAGTGTATCTATTGCCCTATATATATATAGGCAGATAGAAAGAGAACAGAAAAGACGTGTGTGTGTGTTTTTTCTAGATTGGGGTGAGGAACCATTCATCCCGAGATGAGCGACGAACGTTTACGGACCCCAGTCGAAATAGGTGTCAAAAATCCATATGAGTTTGAATTAAGTTTTTTATTTGATCCTTTTTTTTTTTGGGGGGGGGTACCTTTTTTATATCCGTGTGTAACTAATTTTGAAATCAAACTGTTATAGTTACTATAAAAAAAAGGACCATTCACAATAAATGTTGCTATAATTTAGCCCAAAAACCATAAAATATTTTCAATATTTGACATTTTCTGGAAAATCATATGTTTTGGTTTTTTATAATATATTAACATTCAATACAGATATGTAATGCCGGATGCGGGTTTAGTATAAAATTTTAAATTAATTACTAAGCTAATAATTATATTGCCTATTGAATATGTGGTTTCCACATCTGTATTTTAACCCTCCTAACAAGCTTCTTTTTAATCGTTCTGACCGGTTTAGAATTTTTATCCATCGTCAGGGTGAGGCATTCAAGTTCATAGAGAGTTGACTTCAACTTGAAGTTCCTATCATGCACCACATTGTTAAATTGACGTAAACTTTAGAGTATGGCTATGACTCATTCTGTGGATGAATGAGTACTAGAGACTGGTTAGAACCAACAAAAAAAAAAGCATTTTGCGATGAATAAAATCCAGATCCAACATGCGGAAACCACAAATTCCACTGGTATTATAATTATTATAAATTGATAATTTTTTTAATTTAAAGATATTATACTAAACCCGCTATGTCTATATGTGTTGAATTTGGACTATTTAAATAAAAATCTTTCTGACTGCTATAGAAGTGGGTGGAGCTTGTTGTGTTACAGGGGCATCATGTTACAGAGTAATTTTTAGAAAATCGGCTGAGAGAAGCACTTCCTAAGTGGTCAAAGTTGAGAGATATGCTAGTGCTGTTTGTTGTAACCAGTTGCCGCTAAGTTTCTGTTGCATATAACGGCATTGTGTGAGTTTCCTCGAAATATCATAGTGAAAGCTAAATTTTATTATTGAAACCGAAAGCTATGATCGAAAACTACTAAAGACAAGGCTTTCATACTTATACTGTTCATTCATACATACTTAACAATAATTTCAATCCAATATGGTTGAGCTAGTTTTCTTTGACCTATGTATTTACGGATTAATTAGTGAAATAGGGTAGTGGCATTAGTTGTTACACTTGGTTGGAGCATGTAGATCTTAAATCAGATAGGTAGATCTTAAAAGAAATGAAGCCACAACAAGAAAAACGAGAAAATTGGCGATTCTAACAAAAAGAAAATCTGTATCTCCAAAGCTACGAACAAGAATCAAAAAAATAATTTGCCATCATTAAATTCCGGCGAATGTCTACATTTCAACTAGTCCTCATCTTCTTCAGAAAACCATGGTCGCAGTCAACAGATGAAAAAATTGGGTTGAATGCATGCAGTGCAAAAGATGGACCCATTCAAAATGTGTTAAATATGACCCGAGATATATTTGTCACAACTGTAACTCGGACTTAGAGATGGGTAGTGACAGTGAATAGAAAGTGAATGAATGCTCAAGCATTTCAGTTTGTAATAAACCATGTTTAAATCATGATGAAGCTGCCAATATTATTAAAATAAAGATCTGATAATTTGTTTATTGAACATATTTCAGTTTTATTTTCTTAAAAAACACCCAAACAAGTATTTTATACGTTTGTAACAACTTTCTCTCCGCATGTAACAAGTCCCACACAAGGGCCCACTGGGACGCATATGCGCATTTTAGTAATATTTGATTTTTTTAAATGTTACTTCATTTTGAAAAATTACATATCTTCTATACAATTAATAGAAATAAATGTAATAAAAATTAATCATTTTACAGCAATTTTGAGTGCATCATACAGTAATTAAGAAATGTTAACTGAAATTTGTAACAACAAGCCCCACCTGCCCCTGTTTATAGTTAGACTATTTCTTCAGTCCAATTGTTGAGATAAAATATTCTGTACAATCTATTATATGTATTATTGAGATAGTGAAAGACAGAGAGTTTGAACCATATATTTCCAATGAAAAACTAATATTCGAAACTCAGTTTGGAAAATGTGATTCCATACAAATTAAAAGTAAATAAAATATATTTGTTAGCTAATTAAAAATTTATGCAATTAATTTTATGTACCCATTAAACAAATAAAGTTGTTAAATGTAATAAAATTTGATAGTAAAAAACTATTTCCATGATTGTAACAAATGGAAAGTGAAGCGTCAGTAAAATACAATAAACTTTATCTACTTTGGGCAATCTAACTAAAGCGTCGCCCCCACCACAACCACCACGGTTAAAGCAAGGGGGGCAGCGGGTTCGTCTTACCCCCACCAGCCTCACCATCACCAACAAACACACTAGCCGCCATACAAAACTTACAAAACGATTAATTTGGTCATAAATCTGTTTTTAAGGTCTTTGGCCATTGTTTTAGCTTTAAATTTCAATGGTTTCAAAAAGACGATCTTTAGTCACGAAACCTTAGCCACATTGAATGAACTATGCCATGAAATAAAACAACATTATCATTATAAACAACATTATTTGTTAAGGCTACTATTTTAGATAGTCCCTCTGATTAACTGCCTTCTTTTATGCTCAACAGCAGCAGCTTATTACTAAACTTTAACACATTCAAGAGACATATTTGTTAGATACATATATATATATAACAGGTTGTCTCAATAAACACACTCTTTGAACCAGAACATCTCTCAAACCACATACATATACAATTTTTGTGGTGTGAGGATTAAATCTGGAGGCCTTTAGTGTTCAATCGCCATTTTCTGCCACAATGCATTGACGGCAACTACGTAGAACACAGCGACAAACCAATATTGTATTATTTCTAATGGAATAGCATCACAGTTATGCTCGATTTTCTCTCTTAATTCCTCCCAGTGTACTTAGTTTGGCGGAGTATACTATGTTTATTACAGTTCCCCTAAGATAAAAGACAAGGTAGGTTAAATCCGGAGATCGAGCTGGGTTCTACGAAGCATTTCCCCAAACAGTTTTTACATTATTTGGAGACACATTGCATATGAACCTATATTTTTTTATATATTTAAAGAGGGAATAAAGTTGTTCACGTCCGATATTATTCTCAAGTCCACCCTGGGTACCCAACTAAACGAACAACAATCAATCGCCAGCACAGCCTAAGTTCTCATATTTTTTTGGGGGGGAAAGGGGCCGAAAGCGCTGCAACCAAAAGTTCTTTTATACTGGGCCGCAGAATGGCTGAATAGTCGAATTCATGGCCTAGGGAGAAAAAAAAAAATTAAACTTACATATATATATATATTTCCACCGGAAATGCACGTTTTGAGGTCCTCTGACGCAAAAAAAGTGGATTTTATGTAATAAGCATTGTGTGCGTGTGTGTGTGTGTGTGTGTGTGTGTATGTATGTTGTGAACAACAGCTCAAAAACGAAAATTCGCAGAAAGTTCATATTTCACTTACTATTTGAGCATCATCATGGTATCCGACAAGAACTTATCTGTCAAAATTCTACATCCGCAAGTACCAATTTAGTGAGTATATTTTACAGTTTATTGCAACTTTCTCCAAAACGACTCCAACCATTTTCTTCAAAGATTGTGTATTAACTATTGTGCATTATGTATGTCATACAAAGAGCTGCTTTTATTTGAATCGATTCTCCGGAAAAATTCATTTATGGAGGTATTTGGGAGAGGGACGGAACTATATTTTCCTCTAAAATGCTTATTTTAGTTTATTATACAATTCTAACATAAAAAAATTAAATATTCTGTCATAATTCTGTTTGACAAAAATCGGTTGATCGAAGTGCGCTTTTTATGAAGTGAACTCACCTTTATCTTCTACATTAGTGGAACAAGTAGCAATGAATACCGGTGTACCTTGTTCCTCAACAGCACCGGAGACCTTCGTGGAGATTTTAGCACTCTCATTTGCCACGGACTGAAGGCCTTGATTAATTTGTCCTTCCATAGTTTGTTTGTTGAAAGGGGAGATATAGTGTTAGTGAAATATGTGTAAATGTGGTGTTAAACTGTATGGTGTACGCTGTTTCCTCACCAGGTCCCTACAACTACAGGTACCTGGACGAATCTCCAGCGTGTAAGTCGCTCCCCTACGTCCTCCCCAGGTCCTCCAGTGTCCAAATAGACTCTCTTAAGTGAAGACCTGTTTCCAGAGGCCCAGAAATGAGCCTCGTCAGGGCAGCGTGAGATCACTGATGTGTCTGTGATATAGAGTGAGTGAAATTGTTGCCACGGCGGATACGAGTAAATGTTATTAACCTCGTCGTGGTGTCTGCCGCCAGAGCCCGATTGGCCGTGCAAAGCACGTTGTCCAGTCCCTGCGGCGTGGACGCTCGGGTTGGCTTCAACCCCACAACTGGAATCGCCTAAGCTTTCCACCAGTCACAGGGTTGTTTACAGACCTATAGGGAAATCATTACAGAGAAAGTTCATGTAAATTAGTTCTGTAATTGATATTGACTAATTCCCACTAATGTGCCACTTCAGAATAGCACAGGTCTTACATCGCATTAATGTTAACGGAAATGTTATATTATGTTATTAAAAATATACACTAGTTTGATAATAATCAGTTGTAGGTAAATGTGAATTTCCCAAGTTTTGTCTTTAGATTTTCGTAATTTTCTCTCGAATATCAGCGAGTTTCATTGAATTTTGCTATTTGGTTTGTCATTCAAAGATATATCACTTCTGCTTAAAGCTTTATCCTGAGAATATAACTTTAGAGGTTTCTGAGAAGCGTAACGCTACCTCACTATGTGGCATGCTTTATATTTTGGGTTCCACACAGCTGTTTAATGTAAAAGCTAACAATTAGATTTAGCAAAAGTTTGAAGTTTTGATAAAATTTTCCATTTAGAGCTATGAGAAATGGTGTATGAGAAAGTCAATGTGTGATTATTGCACTAGATTTTTAACATTTTATTTTATTCTTTATTAGATTAGTTGTAAAATTTGAAATTTTGTAACAAAATTGTGGACCAATAGAAATAGTAATCTTACAAGAGATTGTAATTAGATTCATTGTAAGAGAGAGAGAGAGAGGGAACGAGTGAGTGAGAAAGGTGGCGTGAACAGCGTATCCACACACACACACACGACATACGCGTACATACATACACTAAAGAAGAGTTAATAACGGAGGCTTGATTAAGTAAAGTAAAGTAAAGTAAAGTAATGCCTATTTATTCAGGCTGGCTTAACGTCCAACTACCAAATTAGGTGTCGTGGACGGGGGCGAAAGCACTTACTTTACTAATAACATTTTTTAAACAAATATAAAATTTAGTTATACGCTGGACTCGAACTGGGGTCCTCCCACTTACAAGTCCATGCTCATAACCACTGCACCAACACCCGCCCCTCGGAGGCTTGATTACATTGGAGGGATACATTACAGGGAAGTCGGTATATATATCTATATATATAATGTGTGTGTGTGTGTGTGTGTGTGTGTGTGTGTGTGTGTGTGAAAACTACATATATTAGTATATTACTAGGTATTTTTTATTGGATAATGAGGCAAGACCACAACAATGTCACTAGCACCATTATTATAATTATTACAGCATTAAACACATTCCGTTCTATTTACGGAAAAAAAAAATCTGGTGTGAAACACTCACACAACTTTCTCTTACTCTAGTTCTAATAATTGTAATTGACAAACTTTATAATTAGTGTACCAAATTTAATAAAATTCGTCTAACACTATAAAAATGTTCAGTAAAAGTACATTTCCGGTTTATTAATATTCATGAAACTCGGCAATTTTGGTTATCTATTTATGTCTAATTCATTTTGTTTGGTTGATAGAATTGTATAATCAACTAAGAATAGCACTTTAGAGTAAAAACATAACCCGACCCCTCCACTAAAAGTGCCCTTAAATGAATTTTCCCAGAGAAATGTATTAAATAAAAGTTGTAGATCTTTGTATGTGTAATTTATACAAGAAGTTTATACAGGAAAATTGTCGGATCCATTTGAGCAAATCGCGTGAAAAGTGAAAAAAAATCATTTAGTAAATTGGTAAATTAAACGCACTTTCGGTCATCCGATTTTTTCAAACT
Source organism: Triatoma infestans (assembly GCA_011037195.1). Taxonomy (NCBI): domain Eukaryota; kingdom Metazoa; phylum Arthropoda; class Insecta; order Hemiptera; family Reduviidae; genus Triatoma; species Triatoma infestans. Next base: position 6,581 of record JAAEAF010004178.1, read on the forward strand.
CGGAAATTCTACCAACATATTTAATTCTAATTAACATTATTTAGATGACATAATTGTATAATAAACTGAAATATCACTTTAGATGATAATATAACCCCACACCCCCTCCAAAGTGTCCTTAAATAAATTTTTGCACAGAAATGCTTAACATAAAAGTTGTTTAGTTTCTGTAAGAAGTTTAAAGAAAATCGTCGGAGCCATTTTTGAGAAAATTGCAAAAAAAAAGTAAAATAATTAACTTGTAAAGTTGAGGAATTTTGACAGACAACCTATGGTCGGTTCCCATGCTGATACCTTAACGTAATATCATGTTTGAACTTTCTACGGTTTTCGTTTTTGAGATATGCTGTTTACAAACATACACACAAACTCACACAGCCCCCCCTACACACACACACACACACACAATTTTCTAAAAATCACTTTTTTTTTACTCACAGGACGTCAAAACGGATATTTCCGGTGAAAACGCGATATCGAAAATTTGATACGATTACAATACTTCCTCTTACTACGGTGTAAGTGAAATATTCTAATATTCTAATATTAGAATATTTAGAATATTATAATGTTCTATAATCTATTATACAAAAAAAATACATTGATCTCGAAATTTTATAATTTTTAAAATAAATGGAACTTTCTTCGAATCCATCTAGATTCGAATTGGTTTCAATTTTCAGCAAATATTTTCGATTCCATTGATACATCCATACAGATTGCTCCTTTAGTTTATTATACGATTCAATTTTTCAGTTCATGACATAAACTCCAGCGTGGCTGAACCGGTCCCTTTCCAGGTACGGCCTTTAACCGGAAATGTATGCCTATGCCACAAAATTAGCTAAAGTATTGCCATACACAACGAATGAGCTGTAATAAAGAAATTATCTAATTAGAAATTCTTTAAATAATTTTCTATATTACACATATCCTTCTGATAAGCGCTTTATCATTTGCAAACACTGTTATCTTATTTTTATAAGCAAATTGTCTAGTTTAGCATCGTCTGTTGTTACGGTATAATATGTTTCTGCATTACAAATTATTCTTTTTATTAATAGTAAGTGAATTGTTCAAAGTTTACGGTATTCCATCCATTTCCATTTCTAGTTATAGTTCAAGATCTAGTTCTTGGGGCAATAGTAGTGTGGTTAATACAAATGCAAGTAAAAACTCTCTATTTGGTGACAAAAATCCAGAATATCGACCAGCTGTAGTACAACCGATACAACGAACAGGACGAAATATAACCGGAAATGGAAACTCCTCATCCAGAATACCACATCCACTATATCGACCAGCTGCAATACAACCGTTACCACCAACAGGACGAAATATAAGCGGAAATAGAAACTCCTTATCAAGAATACCATATCCAGGTTATAGACCAGCTGTGATACTACACCCGTTACAACCTACACGACGAAATATATCTGGAAATGGAAACTCCTCATCCAGAATACCACATCCACAATATCGACCAGCTGTAATACAACCGCTATTACCAACTGGACGAAATATAAGCGGGAATAGAAACTCCTCATCCAGAATATCTCATCCAGAATATCGGCCATCTGTAGTACAACCGTTACACAGAAGAGGACGAAATGTAACTGGAAAAGGAAACTCCTCATCAAGAATACCATATCCACAATATCAACCAGCTGTATTACAACCGTTACTATCAAATAGACGAAATATAAGCGAAAATAGAAACTCGTCATTCAGTATAACATTTCCAGGTTATAGACCAGCTGTGGTACTACACCCGTTACAACCTACACGACGAAATATATCTGGAAATGGAAACTCCTCATCCAGAATACCATATCCACAATATCGACCAGCTGCAATACAACCGTTACTACCAACAGGACGAAATATAAGTGGAAATAGAAACTCCTCATCCAGAATATTTCATCCAGAATATCGACCATCTGTAGTACAACTGGTATACAGAACAGGCCGAAATGCAACTAGAAATGGAAACTCCTCGTATAGAATACCATATCCAGGCTACAGACCAGCTGTGGTAATACACCCGTTACAACCTACACGACGAAATATAACTGGAAATGGAAACTCCTCATCCAGAATACCACATCCACAATATCGACCAGCAGTAATTCAACCGTTACTACCAGCAGGACGAAATTTAAGTGCGTATTGATACAAAATACACTTAAGTAAAATTTCTGTTTAATGTTTTTATGTTCCTCAAAATATAATTAGCAAATGAAGTTAGATAGTTTTTTTTTTAATGCCTATCTTATAAATTATTGAAAAAGGAACACTAAACACTTGTATGCAATGAGCAGAAGCAAACACATCATTATAATTTTAAGGACTGACGATTTGAATACCACTTTAAAAAACGAAATTAAAATATTGAATTTTGATTGTCTAGTAAGTAGAGGGCATAAATCATCTATCGGAAAAGTTTCTAATTAAATGAGTTGTAATAATTTATATTTTATTTATTTATTAATATTAGCTTTTTGCATTTTTTATTTAATTTAAGTTCTATACTAGATGGCAGGGTAACTCCAATCAGCTAGATGATGGGTAGCCACTTTATCCAAATTGGAGGCCACACACTTTTAAAACATAATCTTCTTGGTATTATGCTGCCTAAAACGATTAAAAATTATTCTGATGATTACTTATTATTAAGTAACTCTTCTTTAACTTCTTTAACAAAGTTGCACTAACTAATTTGATACTTTATTGCATGTTTCATGGGCGGGTATGAGCGAGCTCGGCAATTGCCTAAAAGGCAATTTATAATTTCATAATTATATGAAAAATAAAATAATTTTTTCTTTAACAATTTTGTTGAGAGACATTTTAAAATTTGTTGAGACTGATCTGCATAACTGTTATTTATTATTTTGCAGACAATTTCGGTTTTCTATAATTTATAGTTCTAGATTATTATTTTATATTATGCAATTACAACAAAATATGTTATATTATATATGACACTTGCCTGGTCATATATTAAATTTTATTGTTACGAAATTTATGAGAGCATAAATAATAACTATGTAATTAGATTGTATAAATCATTTAAACATCTTGTCAAGATTATTTTAATTATTTAATGTTTATTTATTTCATATGCCATGAAATTAGATTACCGATATTTAATTACCGATATAAATTTCCATAAATTTCCGAATTTATGTTCCAATACTATTACATGATTATTGATTGAATTATCATCATTAGTGTTAGCTTGTATAAATCTTAATGGTTTGCCTGCTAGTCGATAAACAAAAAAACATTTTTAAACCAATCAGGCGAATTTCTTTTACTGCAATTCAAACTTCTGAACCTTTACTATTATTTAAACACTATACAATGGATAGCCCTTAAAAAAAAGTAGGACTTCCAAAATATTGAAAATGATAATCTAGTGAAAAAATTTATCCCAACATCCTCAATATTCTTTCAGTATAAGCTAATCATTGATTTAAACTATCTTTTTTTGTTATTCAACTAACTGGGACCGTTTTCAGTGCTCTAAGAGAAAATAAATTCGTGCTTCCTTCGGGCACTTTTTTTTATTTCATTTATTTTTATTTTTACATTCGCTTACTGATGTCCTCACCCCTCCGCAAAACCGCCTTAAAGTACTTTTGAACTGCGACATGATTTTATTTCTTTTATTTTTGCCTTAGTTAAGTATGTAGCCGGCCAGTCGAAGGTTGCACCTCCTAGGTCCTTCTATAATCTAGCTCGTTCCTTTTTCCAATACCCAGTTCTTTTCTAAATTACTGAATTTATTTTAATTCTAGCGTCAATTTCTGCAGCCTCAATCTCCGCATCGAGTTTATTTTGTCCTTCAAATAGACTCTCGCAGAACTATCTAGCCCCACCACGCTTCTCAAAGATACTGATAATACTTTGAAACCTAGACGTTATAATCCCGTTTGGAATCAGATGAGATTTAGGGACATGAGTCACAACCCTTGATGCCTGGTTCTGAATCTTGTCGAAGTTCTTGCAAGATGCCTTATAAGCGGTAGAGAAAACTCCACCATACCGAGGTTGTAGCCAAAACATTCTGAGATGATCAACCGTGTGATACTGTCTATAGAAGGTCAACAACCTCGCCCTGGATTCTGCGCTTCTCGATAGCTCTTGGACATAATCTTCAACGCATATACTTATTTATTCTTATTTGTTAACTGTCTGTCTCCAGAATGCAGAACCATAAAGGACTAACATTTAGGTATGTAGGATAATTAAGGAATTTAGAACTTAATTGTTTATTTCCACCTATATTTACAAACACATTTATTTCAGTTGTTCCATTTTGCTGCCCTTCCTTCATTATTAATTCTTCATACTTACATTTGTTGGTTATCTAGCTTGTCAAGTTTACAAAAAAAAAAACTTTATTCAGTTTTTCTCTAAATAATTTTCAGTAGAACATTGTAACCTACAACTTCCGCGTTTATAACCCCCTTCCACAGTGTCTAAAACAATAAACCAGCCGCGCATCCGATTAAAATTTTTAAATCCACCATCAACCAGTTAAAATACATACACATATGAAATGGTATATGCAAGTCCGAAATGGGAAGTTCTCAATATATTAGTAATATTTATCAAATTAATGAAACTGATAAATATAATTGATTTAGTTAAATTATTGAAGCTGTCATAAGCTGATAGGATACAAGACTTTAGAATTTGAAAATATATTAGTTTTAAGATAATAGGGCGGAGAGAAATATAGAGTATTAGGGTATAGAATATTAGAGAATATAGAGAAATTAGGGTATAGAACTATAGAGAGAAAATAATATTAGAGTAATTTGTGTGTGTGTGTTTTTGTGTGTATGCGATGGGAATGTTTGCGTGTGCGTCTGAGAGTGTCAGAGTGAGTGTATCTATTGCACTTATTATATAAGAGGCAAACGTATTTATTTGAATAGTTGTATCCATGGACGAGAGTGTGTGCATTCGCATATAATAGCGATGATTGTATACAATTATTTCTAATGTATATAGGCGGAATTAGCGTAACTTATGTATTATATACAGGGTGTCCCACTTAAGCGGGCTATTTTTGAAATAAGTCCTACACGAAGCAAAATATCTAAAATGTGAACATAACGTTTGTTGAAGTATTTTCGCTCTAGTGTATGATGGTGTTATTGTTTTTTGATTTTATTGCCGCCTTACACCTTTAATTCCCTTTTGACCCCCACGTTTTACTGCTGTATTGAAAACTATAAAAAAAAATGAAAAAATGCCTTAATTTCACATTAATATTTCAAACCTTCTACCATAATGTTTCAATTTTTGTAGTTTTTTCAGATTTTTTACTTCCTAAACTAAAATTAAAACCAGATTTTCTTATTAGTTTCGAATAAATAAGAGATTTCAAATGCTGATAAAAATTAAAAGCTATTTCAAAAGGTTAAGGGACTTAAAAATCAGGAAAAACATCATTAAAACAAAACATTTTCCCGTTTATTTACAAAAATCGATAACAAAATATTTACTATTTGTTAAAATAACTTCCTCGCCTTAAACGGCACAATCGCAGTCGCTGCCCAACATATGAGATTTGAGGTAATTATCGCAATGTCATGATAGGTCAGCCAATCCTTGAAATCTATGCAAGTAGTCTCGGGTCCATCCATGGCCACTCAGACCGTGAGTAGTGTAGAAGTCTAGTTTATGAAGCGCTCTTGCCAAAATAGACTTCAAATATGGTCGAGGCTACAACTTTGTTGTACCATTCTACAGGGGGTAAATCCTGGGAAGCCTCATAGCCGGGGTTACCCTCAAAATTGGCGCCACATCATCCTGCCGCCCGCATTTCCTCTATTTGAACCATTAAGAGGGAATTGGTGCAGTTTTTTATCTTACAGAGGATATCTTGGCCAGTTACAGATTTTGGTTTGCTGGTACAAAAACAATTGTGTTCTCAGTTTATAAAATTTCTAAAAAAATATTGATTTTCAACTATTGTAATTAATTATTAATTTTAATAATAATATTATTCTATCTTTTTAATGTTTCATTATTACATTATCACAGTTAACAGTTTAATGTAATTTAGTTAATATATTTCAGAAGTGTGTATTACGCTATTTGCCACCAATAGGATTTAAACAATAAATAAAATGTTTCATATATTTGCAAATAATAAGTTTTTGATACATATGTGTAATATAATTTATGGAGCATAAAATCCCTTGCGTTAGGGTTACTCTGGTCAGGAAATCACACACATATAGACAGGCAGATACACACACACACACACACACACACACACGCATTGCATTACAGGATTACAATAGTTCCTTTCACTCGGATTATGAGAAAGTAAAAATATGGAATAAACGACGAAAGTTGAAATTTTATGGTTGAAAATCTCAACAAAAGTTTAAAATATTGAATTGAAATTAACAGCATTTTCCTTCTTTCTTTTGTTTAAATATTTTTCAATACAGTAATAAGAAGAGGGGGACAAAAGGAAATTGGCACATTCAACCGCCGATTGAAAGTGTAAGGCGCTAAAAAAATAAAAAAACATTAACACCATCATAAACTAGAGCGAAAATTCTTGAACAAATGTTATGTTCACTTTTTAGATATCTTGCTTTGTTTAATAGTTATTGCAAAAGTGGCCCGTTTAATTGGGACACCCTGTATTATTCTGTCCCAGAAATCTATAAAAAATAAAGCATATTTTCTTCGTATTGTAATTGACAATATATTTCGTATTTTCCTGCCGCTTTTAGTGTTTTGATGCCATTCCAATTTGTAACTTTGTTTGTATATTTTATCATTTGTGCTACCCTAGAAAAAAAGAAGAAAATAATTAATTATTATTATAATAATAGTTACCTTAAATAAAACTAATAGCTAATAACAATAGTAATATAAAAGAATTTGTTGACCGTTGAAGAATTATGTTATGAAGAAATTTGGTGAGGGCTCGGTCAAGAAAAAACATTCAATTATGCTATAATGGATGTGTTAGGTGGAGAGAATGTAGGTCCAGTTGATGAAATAAGAAGACGGAGTTAACACTGGTTACTATGTATAATAATAATAATAATAATAATAATAACTGGGGACCACATCGAGGCAATCAAGGCGACGCATGAAATGGTCAATTGAGCTGAACAAATTTATCATGCTAACCTACTATACAGTGACGAATTTAGAAACCCAGAAGGTCGGCTATAGACAAGAGCTGCACCGTCTCTTTCGGGAGAGATTCCCAGAGGTTGAGGTGTCTGAACAAAGGATTGCTGACCAGCGACGCGTGATTGTGACTAACAATCTCTTACCCCCTGAGATCTTACAGGAGCTCCACGAGGAGGCAGAACGCCGTTTATGCGGTGGCATCCTGACAGAGGATGACGGGGGGAAACCACGGATATGATCACTTCGGGGGATCCTGCGCTGGGGGCCGTTACTGAACAGGGAACATCGGAGCTCGCCCCAAGCCCCGCAGATCATGGGGCAGACGAATTGTTGCGGAGACTTGAAGTAGAATTCAGGGCCAGCTATGACATGGTTGGGGCAATGGACCCCACCCTCCGCCCTACTCTACCGCGACTGAGCTGGAGTCCGTTTCTCGTTAAGTGTGTCACACTAATGAACAGATCCGTTCTCCCAGACCAAGAGATAGCGACACAGGATATGTTGGGATTACAAACTGTAGTCTATGCCGCCGCGACGGCCATAGTAACAGTGATCACGGGCAAGAGCCCACTAACTACAGAAAGCGCGGCACGCAAATCAATAGAACCAATATGGAAGAAGAGGCTGGAAAGTAAGATTAATGCATTGCGTAAGGACCTTGGCAGGCTTATCAGGTGTCAGAGAGGCGAGGCCGGGGGCAGGACAGTAACGAAAGTGAATGCCATAATGTGCCGGGAGAGATTCCATCCGGGGACACCCGCCACCCGAAACAGACCCTTAGCGGAGGTTGTAGATACTCTCAAGCAAAGACTGGCTGTAGCGCCAATAGGTTACGCCGATACAATAAGTCCGCGCGTAGAAGAGTAGATAACCTGAAGTTCGATAAGAACGAAGCAGCCTTCTATAGGCAGCTGGAAGCAAATAATTGCCCGAACTCTGGCGAGGTGCCCACACGCGATGCAATCCAGGAATACTGGGGAAACCTCTGGTCTGCTACTGGGGACTACAACCGTGACGCGGCTTGGCTGCGGATGTTGGAGGTCGAACGGAGGCCTGGCCAGGAGATGGTATTTGAGGGCTTTACCGAAGAAGAGATTGAAAACGCGCTTAGGAAGTGTGCGAACTGGAAGGCTTCTGGGCCTGACGGAATACATAATTTCTGGTGGAAAAGGTTTAGTGCCGTGCACGGGCGGTTAGCCGAGGTCTTCTCACTGACCATTGCGGACCCATGGAGTCTCCCCGCATTCATGACACTCGGCGTAACCTATTTGAAGCACAAGGGGGGAGACGCAAGAGACCCGGCACAGTACAGGCCTATCACCTGTCTCAGCACATTGTATAAGTTACTCACAGCGTGCATAGCGAAACGAGTGCACGACTACGTCGATGGTGAGAATATCATCGCAGACGTTCAAAAGGGCTGTGCGCGGGGCTCCTATGGATGCAAAGAGCTGCTTATTATAGACACAGTAGCCACAGAACAGGCCAAAAGACAAAAACGTAATTTGTATATGGCATACATAGACTACAGGAAGGCCTATGATTCAGTTCCGCACACTTGGCTGACTGATATTTTGAAACTGTACGGCGTGGCTACCAATGTCATAAGATTCCTTAATGTGGCCATGGGCAGCTGGCGGACTCATATTGTGATGCGAGCGAGTGAGGAAGTGACTCGGACAGAAATGATCCAAATCAAGAGAGGGATTTTTCAGGGAGACGCCTTAAGCCCGTTATGGTTTGTGTTGGCGATTAACCCGCTATCGGCATTGCTGGAATCCTCCGGATACGGATATGCATGGGGTTCCGCCGCCCCCGGAAGCAGGCTGTCACACCTCTTCTACATGGACGACCTCAAAATATATGCTGCCCGTAAGGTCTACCTTGATCATTTGATCGATATAGTCCGACGATTCTCGGCTGATATAACTATGAAGTTCGGACTAGACAAGTGCCGTACCCAAACAATCATCAGGGGAAGAGTGAACCCCACGCCATGTGTGATGGAGGACGGTACTGTAATGGAGGCATTGGCGTCGGGTGACAGCTACAGATACCTTGGCATACAGCAAAGTAAAGGAGTCCTGCACACGACGATTAAGCAGGAAGTAACTGCAAAGTTTCGCCTACGTCTCCAGGCTGTCGCGCGGAGTGGGCTTCATAGTGGTAATTTGACCCGCGCGATCAACGCTTTCTGTGTCCCGGTGCTGTCATACACATTTGGGATAATCAGATGGACCAGCACAGAACTTAGTGCATTGCAGCGTATGGTGCGTACTTCGCTGACAGCGCAAAACAAGCACCACCCCAGGGCGGCGGTGGAGAGGGTTATCCTCCCACGTGCGAAAGGCGGCAGGGGTGTTGTGGATATAATCGCGCAGCACGAAGCCCAGGTAAACCGAATGCGGGAGTATTTCTTGGCACGGCGGGGATCAGGGCTGATAGATGCAATGCTTGCTAGTGATACGGGTTTTACCCCTCTGAATTTGAGTGCTGAGCCTACGAGGGTGGAGGTGGATAATGAGACCCCACCTAGCGTGGGCGAGACCTGGCGGAGAAAGGCGTTACACGGACAATACCCGGCAGCACTAGATGGAGAATTGATTGACAAGGAGGCGTCCGTGGCCTGGTTGACGCGTGGGCTGCTGTTTCCGGAAACGGAAGGTGCCCTCATCGCGATACAGGACCAGGTTGTTCCCACCAGGTACTACAGGAACCGCATCATGAACGATAGCGGTGTCGCCGACGTCAGGTGCAGACTATGCCGGGCTGCGCCGGAGACAATTCACCACCTGCTAGCGGCGTGCCCCTTGCTGGCACAAAGAGACTATCTCCAAAGGCACAACAATGTGGCCAGGATCCTACACAGAGAGTTGGCACAGAAACTCGGTTTGATTCAAGATGCCCCCCCATACTACAAGTATGACCCCCTGCCAGTGCTGGAAGACGCGCGGTGTCTCCTGTACTGGACAGAGAGGTACTGACGGACCATGCCGTTGCCAACACCCGGCCGGATTTGATCTGGCATAACAAAATAACAGGCAGGGTGTGGCTGATTGATGTATCTGTCCCGGATGACGCCAACATAGCCCGCGCGTATACCACGAAATTGGCTAAATACAGGCCACTGGCGGCTGAAATATCTGCTGTATGGAGAGGAGTCTCAGGGGTGGAGATAGTCCCGTTGATTATTTCAGCCACGGGACTTGTGCCGCGGTCGCTGGGGGAGAACCTCTGCATGATGGGAATCAGGAGGACCATCATATACGAGATGCAGCAGGCTGTGGTACTCCACACCTGCCGCATTGTAAGGGAAGTGCTAAGGGAAGACGCCAGAGACTAGCTCGGACATATTTTTCTTTTTCTGTTGTTTTTATCATAGGACAATTGTCCGGTTCCAGTAAGAACCGTAATACCAAATAATGAAAACAGGTTCCTTCCCTGCATGCGGGCCGGAGGGATTGTAAAAAAAAAATAGATAATTTTTTTTTTGGGGTGGTGAAATGCATTTACGCACGCCGTGCCGGACTCCCGGAGACTACCGGCTAAAACACCCCCCTCTGCTTGGACCTAGCCTGGATTCGCCGATTCCAGCACTACATCAGGCTAGGCCTCTGTCCTATCCCCCTAGGGGTTCCTCTTTTCCAACTCCTCCAGATCCTGCTTCTTTCTGATAAGAATTCCCCTCGCGTATGCCGCGGTGTGACGCCAGCTGGTTTCACTGGATAGCATCGTCTTTACCAGCGTGTCTGGAGTCTGCCGTCCTATCACCTCCTCCAGGTCCCACCTCGAACGCTGCCACCGGTCACACGCAAAAAGGTGTGCGAGGCATCATCTTTACACCCCGGGCAATAGAGGCACTCCTCCTCCTCAGCCTTCCCCATCCTCTTCAGGTAAGCCCTGAAGTATCCATGACCGCTCAGGAGTTGGGTGAGATAGAAGTCTACCTCACCGTGCGGCCTTCTCACCCATTCCTGAACTCCCTTAATCAGCCTGGCTGTCCATCGACCCCGATGATCGTCCTCCCAGGAAGCCTGCCAATTTTGGAAGGTTCTTTTTCTTTCTTCCCTGGCTAGAGTTTCTTTTCTTCCTTCTGCCCTTTTCCCGTACAATCTTTTACGTTCCCATGCAAGGAATGCAATCGGGATCACTCCGGCAATGACCATAATTGCTGGTTCGGACACGTGCGGTACGCAGACGCAATCCTTAATGCACCCAGCCTCTGTACCCTCGCTAATCTTTTCCTATACGCCTCCTTGTTGAGTGCACCTGCCCACACTTCGGCTCCATAGAGCAGTATTGAGTGGGTCACGCTCAGTAGTACTCGGCGCGTACTGGCCTGTGGACCGCCAACGTTTGTCATCAACCGGCTCAATGCAGCAGTGTCCTCCGCGGCCTTATCCGCTGCATACTGAATTTGGTTGCCAAAGCTCAACTTTTTATCGATGACTAATCCCAAATATGTTGCGGTATCCTTAGAAATCACGGCTACCTCTCCAACGCGCCATGAGATACTCGTGGGGATCCTCTTTTTCGTCAACACCACGATTTCTGTCTTGGACAATGCCAACGACAACCCATGCTCGGCCATCCATCTATTGATCACACGCATCACCTGATACAATTTTAGCTGGGCTTTATTGGTATCGCGAGCAGCGATAAGCGGAGCCACGTCATCTGCATATCCGACTAGGACCCTTTCCTCTGGCATTTCCTGCCTGAGTAGGCTGTCGTACGCCACATTCCAAAGGTCTGGGCCCAAAATTGAGCCCTGCGCCGCACCTGCCGTCACTGCCGATGCTCTTGGTCCTCCGGAGGTCTGGTAGATGATCGTCCGATTCCTCAGATAATCGCTTAACACCCGCAAGAGGTATTTCGGGACTCGAAAATTATCCTCTAACGCCTGCAGCACATCTGTCCATCTGAGAGAATTGAAGGCATTTCTCACATCAAGCGTAACCAAGAGTACCACTCGCCGAGAGTGGTGGTTGTGGTCTTCAGCCCTGCGCACTGCTTCAGTGACTTCTCTTACCGCATCCACAGTGGATCGCCCAGTCCTAAATCCATACTGCCTCGGAGATAAATCTCCTGCCATTCGGATCGCTAGCGTCAATCTCTCTCTGAGAAGCCTCTCATACAATTTTCCTGCCGTATCCAGCATGCATAAGGGCCGGAAAGATGAGGGTTGCATGTCCCCCTTTCCCTTACTGATGAGGACCAGTCGCGCTATCTTCCATCTGGAGCTGAACACTCCAGCTTTCAAGCAAGCGTTAAACATTCCTAGCAGTAATCCGGGGTTCTGTTGCGCTACAATCCTAAGTACTTCATTAGGAATACCGTCGGGGTCCGGAGCCTTCTTTTTTTTTAAAGAGCGCAATGCCCTTTCCATGTCTTCATTTGTGAACAGGGGGAAATCTCCTACCTCACCATAGTTTCTCACCCTCCGCTCTACATGTGAAGGAAAAAGCGTCCTCACTATGTTTTCCATGGTGTACACATCCATTACTGCCTGCCTCTTAAAGGCTCCTAATTACTGTGTCACTATCTTGTAACCAAGTCCCCATGGATCCATATCCACCTCTTCTTTCAATTTCTCCCAACACCGCTTCTTGCTTTCGAAGATTGCGCGACGTAGCTCTCGTCTTGCAGCTCTATATTCCATCGAGCGCAAGTTGGCGTCTGATCGACGTCCAGCTCGTTGGGCTCTTCTTCTTCGTCTGACACATTCTCTCCGTAGATTCGCGATATGCGGCGTCCACCAATAAGCAGGACGCTTACCATGACATGGCCCCTTGCGCGGCATTTCACGGTAAGCCTCGGCAATAAGCCCCATGGTTGAGGCTACAACGGCCTCAGCTCCCACTTTCCCTTCAGTCACTATACTTTTCACTTGGGCTTCTCCACAGCCAAGGACTTCGGAGAATAGCTCTGAATTCATCCTGTCCAGATTCCACCTCGGGTAGACCTCCTGGTTTTCCAGCTTATTGGCACAAGTCCTCTCGCGCACTTCAAAGGTGATGTACTGGTGGTCCTCCCGGTATAGTCTTCTATTACTGCCCAGTTCTCGATTCGCGTTGCGAATCGCTCAGAGGCCAAGGAGATATCCGGTATCGTTAATAATAATAATAATAATAATAATAATAATAACAACAATAATAATAATAATAAAAATAATAATAATAATAATAATAATAAAAATAATAATTTATTTTATTGCTTTATGGCGAAACGCCTTAAGCAAGGAGTTTGGCCAGTGTACAGAAATACAAAATGGCCAGTATACAACAAAGAATAATACACAGCACAGAAATAAAATTAAATAATATAAATATCCTGTAAATTAATTAATTAATTAAATTATATACATAAGACGAACATAAACTACCACAAACGGTTTGTAGAACAGAAAATAATAAGTGTAAAATTTATAGTCCAAGTTATAAATCACTGAACTTTCACTACTTGGAAAACTATTTAAAAAATTGAAATTGAATTAATTTACTTATTTTAGTAAGAATTGTAATATAAGTACTCGTATATTAACCAAACAGAATATCATTTCTCAGGTATGGTAGTAGTTGGTTGCGTTTATTACTTTTATTTTTTAATTTTTTTAATGAGAATGTGCTGATAGGTAGGTTTACAGAAACTTCAAGCTTACTATTCACCAAGCATAAAACTTCTCAACTTAACAGCTTGTTTACAATAGTTGAAAATAGCAGTAATCTGTCCATTGGATGTAATTGAAAATAGCGCCTCAAACATTCCTTTTCAGTTTGGAAAGGCATTAGGAAACTGTTAATAAGGTGATCCCTTAACGGTTGCAATACTTTACATTCACAGAGAAAATGTAGTATAGTATCAGGTAATCCCATTTTACACATCATACAGACCTCACTAGCATCAAAAGTGTAGCTGCAATTATTTATACACAACCGGGTACACACTAACCTCTCAAGTCTCAATTGACTGATTACTCTTATTTTCTTAATGCTGGTATTACCGTCTAAGTAAAACTCACCCGATCCAAAATTACTAACCAATCTATACATAGGACTGTATTTACTATTCAGCACATTGTTTATATCCTCACAGATAATTTTATTCTTACATTTTTCAATTATGTTATTTTTTCCTTCTTCAAAACAGAAACATCATGAGTTGAAACGATATCTAAACTACCCAAAGAATTTAACATGGATTGTATGAAGGAAATGAAGTTATGAGATTTATTTTTTCCAGGTCTAACCCTTGTTCTATATAAAGCATTATAAAATATTCGCGGCAAACGGGACTCATCCATTTCAAACAGTTTAATCAAAAGAGAAAACATGGCCTTAAAGACAGTGGCTTTAAACGGCGTTAAACCGAATTCCAATCTAACAAAGGAGTTAGGAACATTTCTAGGCAGATTGTATAAGCTTTTGATGCACTGCAGTTGTACGGATTCCAACTCGTCCAAGTAGTTATAAGCCCAGATTTCCGACGAAAATAGCATGGTTGGTTTGATTACTGAATTAAGTAATTTTTTCCGGGACTCATGATTCACGGCCAACGAGTTAACAAAATACCTTGGTTTCTGAAAAAAAAGAACTTTACGAAATTTTTTAGGACGAGTTCGATTCGAAAATAAACTATTTTAGTCTTAAGGGTATTAACAATTAACCCGTTTATATCACAGTACTGTTCCAGGACTCTCAGCTTTTCATTTAAATCAGGCAGAGAACTCGCAAAAATAACAATATCGTCGGCGTATGCTAACAAGGAAATTTTATTATTTTCATCTACGGTGATAGACGATGCTCCGTTCGCAGCAAAGAAGGTGGGCATATCAGAAATGAAGAGGTTAAAAAGCAAGGGAGACAAGGGTTCCCCCTGTAACATCCCTGAATTGACATTTACATCATCTGTTGATTACGAAAAAGTGGAAACGCGCATCTTGGCATTGTCGTAAAAACATTTTAGTATATTGATTATCTTTAGACCAACACCTAATTTCAAGAGCTTTGACCAAAGTAGATTATGCAAAATCGAGTCAAACGCTTTGGTAAAATCAATAAATACTGCAAAGAACGAAAGGCCTCTATTAAGTTTTATATTTATTAAGGAAGAAATGCAAAACAAATTGTCCAGACACCCTCTCCCAGGTCTAAAGCCTGACTGTTCCTCTGGCAATAAATGGGCGTTTTCTGCCCAACCAGTAAGTCTACAAGACAAAATGGAAGTGAAGAGTTTAGGTAAACTGTTCAACAACGCGATTCCCCTATAATTACTGGGTTCAGAACGATCACCCCCCTTATGCAACATCCTCACGTCTTTTAGAGACCAAGAAGGTGGGACCACCTCCCTTTCCAAAATATTATTAAATAAATTTAAAACATAGTGGTGCCAAGAAGGGGGTAAGTTGCAATAAAATTCATAGGGTATCAAATCTCTACCTGGGCTCTTATTGCGTTTACACTTAGACATAACAAACTGCAGTTCCGACAGATCAAAATTACGCTCTAATTCATAATTGGTATACTGAAAACCATGCGGATAGGAGATGGTATTAATTTTTAAAGGCGGGTCAAAATTATTAAGGTAATGAATCCAAGTATCACTACTAATGTTAGGATTTACATGCTGCCTGAAAGTGCTATCCCGAACAGCTAGCCAGAATTCTTTTGAGTTCCTTACATTGGATATCCTTTCAATTTTTATTTTTATTTTTTCTTTTTTCTTGGTTTTAATTAGGTTACAATAATATTTACGAAATGTTAAGAATTCAGAGAGCAAAGTTTCGGACCTTAATTTCCTCCATTGTCGAAATGTTCTATTTAATTTTCTTTTGGCACACAGACATTCAAAATCAAACCAATCATTTTTCTGAAAAGAGGACACCCTATTGCCAGGAAGCGAAATCATATTAAGGGCTGCTGCAGCACTATTACATTATTAAGATTTTTATATAACTCTTCGGTATCGCAACTATTGAAATACAAAAAAGAGGAGTTTCTCAGAAGTGAATCAAAATCTTTTTTTAACAAATTATTCCATCGAATTAACATTTGTGGAGAGTTTGAATTAAGTGGCAAATCAGAAACCTGAACAGGGTGAACCCTGTCAAAATTTAAATATAAATTACAAGAAATGTGGGAGTGGGTGGGAAATATATTATTTACAACCATTTTCTGACAGTATTTTAAACTATTAAGATTGCCCCAAATTAAGTCAACTATACTAGAGCCCTGGTGTGAGACAAATGTATACTGCGCGGGGAAGTCATTCAAAAAGCGCCCGTTAAACACAATCATACCGTTCTCCTCCATGACTTCTACTAGTTTTCTACCTCTACTGTTGATTGAAGTGTCTAATGAGTCACGAAATGCAAACAAACGAGCGTTTTCAAAAACTACCTCGCTCAATTGGTTAAGGTTTCCAATTCGCGAGTTATAATCACCGCCAATAATAATAGGAACATCAGCGTATTCAGATGTTATGCTCTCGAGGACTTCAGACATAGTCTCAATGTAGGAATCAAATAATTTTGCCGGTCTCCAGTAAATTAAACCCAATATGAAAGCAATACAGCCCATAATCACCCTTAAAATCATCAGGAAACTATCCTGATACTTTAAAGTTATATTTCTTATTTAATAAAATTACCAAACCTCCACTGGGGCGACCCAGGGATTTTTCTTTAATAGCATTACTTGTAAAAATCTCAAAATTGTTTAGAAACTTTGGCAGTTTAGGTTTGTCATTCAAGGCCCAGCTTTCTGCAAAACAAAGAATCCCGTAATCAGTAAGAATTTTCTGAATGGAAGTATCTAAATAATTTATGAATTTAACCCATTTACATTGTGAAACATAATACTCAGATTTATAGAATCAGGACTAGTATTTAAATGCTGAGAAACACAAACTTTGCTTGGTTGTTCAATCGATGAAGTCAGATTAGAATCTCCGTTTTCCTGAAGTTGTTCGCCATCTCTAGCTGAAGTTACGGTTGACTCGCGAGGCCTCTCGGTGAGCGATGATGATGTTCGTTTGAAGGTAGGATTGTTAAGAACTAAATCAGGGAATAATCCAGTTCGGGAACAAACAGGAGGCGTGAATATAGTTGTTTCACTATTCGTTTCTTCGTATTAAAAAATTATCCAGAGAGGTTGACGACTGTAAAGCGAAAAGTTTCCTTTTCTTTTTAATACTAGTAGCTTTCTGTGGCGCCTCAGAGGTGCTATCCGTCAGAGATGCACAATCACTATCTCCTTGAACGACCCCATCTCAACATTTTCATTGCCTAGTGTTAAGTTGAAAGTTCGCGAACTCTGATGATTGGCGAATTCTCCTGTTTGCGTGCAAATATGTTCCAATTTCGAGTCTAAACGTACTCAAAAAAACCTTCCGCTTTTAAGCGTCTAGACTCCTTCAAAATCTTAAAGTTGTGAGGTGAAAGGTATTCATTAATAAAAATCTGGTGTGAAACACTCACACAACTTCTCTACTCCAGTTCTCAAAATGATAATTGACAAATTTTATAGTTTGTATCAAATTTAATGAAATTCGTCGAAAAAACTGTTCAGTAAAAGGCACTTCCGGTTTACTAATTTTCTTGAAACTTGGAATTTCCGCCATCTATTTATTTCTAACTAATTAAGTTTGGATGATAGAATTGTATAATCAACTAGGATAGCACTTTAATGAAAATCTAACCCCACCCCTCCCCTAAAAGTGCCCTTAAATGAATTTTCCCAGGGAAATGTTTTGGATAAAAGTTGTAGATCTTTGCATGTTTAGTTTATATACGAAGTTTCAAAAAAATCGTTGGAGCCATTTTTGAGAAAATTGCGAAAAAGTAAATAAATCATTTAGTAAAGTGGTAAAGTAAACGCACTTCCGGTTATCCGATTTTTTCAAACTCGGAATTTCAACAACATATTTAATACTAATTAATATTATTTAGATGACAGAATTGTCTAATAAACTGAAATAGCACTTTAGATAGAAACCTAACCCCACCTCTCCCCCAAAAGTGCCCTTCAATACATTTTCCCGGAGAAATGTTTCAAATAAAAATTGTAGTTCTTTGTATGTGTGATTGATGTTTGAAGTTTAAAGAAAATCGTCGGAGCCATTTTGAGAAAATCGCAAACAAGTAAAAAATCCAACTAGTAAAGTGGTACTTCCGGTTGAGGAATTTTGACAGATAACGTACTGTCAGATCACATAGTGATACCGAAACGGAATATCAAGTTTGAACTTTCTGCGATTTTTCATTTATGAGCTACGCTGTTCACATACATACATACATACAGACACACACACAGACCATTTGCTAAAAACCACTTTTTTGGACTCAGGGGACCTCAAAACAGATATTTCCGGTGAAAACTCGATATCGAAAATTTGACACGATTACAATACTTCCTCTTACTAGGAGTAAGAGAAAGTAAAAACAGGTAATTTTTCAAAGGAATTATCAATTTCGCAAAAAATAATTCTTTTTTATTGCGCTTTTTTGAAGTAAGAAATTTAAACTCATCGATATTGGACAGAAACTTTACAATTACAACTGGCGGAGAACGCAGTCCAACTCTACTACGTAATCTATAAATGGTATCCAGTTTAACTTCATTAGGATCAAAACCAACCAGATTACAAACTCTGATAAACAATTCAAAAAGATTTTCACCTGAGACCGAGGGGATGTTATGAATCCTTAGATTGTTATTATGTTTATGTTGGGAGATGAAATTAACGTCCCTCTGTAAAAATGTGATTGCCTCCCTTAACTTTTTATTTTCTTTTTTTAACATAGTAATTTCCTTGTTGGTTTTTACAAAACTTTCCCTAAGTGTATTAAGAGACGATTGTAAGTCCTTTGTACAGGAGGTAATAGCTTCTTTATTTTCAGTAGGAACAATTCTAATTTCTTCCTTTAATTCAGTCGTGAGTGATTCCATTTTAGCAAGTACAATACTAAGTGGATCTATTCCCCCACTACTCTGCATACCTGTGTTCACAGATCCACCACCACTGCTACTTGTTGTTGCACTTTGTTTATCACTGTTCTTATCTTGACCTTGACTGGACATTTTTCTACTGAATGAATGTATTCAATTGAACAATCAACGTACTGTTTCACACGATAATGTCGAAAAAAGTATACTCAGTAGGTAGCATACACTACACTACATACACTGCCCGAATTTTACGCACTAAACCGGGACAATTCAATAAAATTCCAAGAATATTAGAGATCACTGCTCTATACGTCCGCACTGTAACACAGCTCAAGCCAAACTCCAAAATATATATATATATATATATATATATTAACAAACAAAAAATATTATTCCAATTGATTGTTATGTTGTTAAAAATATAAATCAAAACTTGCTGCTATGTATGTTGTCAAATTAATTTAAAGAGGTTTTGTTTATTGACCTCTGAGCTTTATGGTTAAGGTAGAGTGATATGAGAATGACACGAAGTAACTGACGAGGTGATGAACTACAGTGAACTGTATTGAACTGTATCGAACTGTATGTTGAACTGTATTGAGCTGCATTCCCATGGACTGTTTCCCCCAATCCAGTCCGAGAAAGTTGCTGCGTTTTTTTCTCTTCTCTTAACACTCTTTAGTTGCTGATCTCTCTTTGGTTACTGTTACAATGCGATTCGACAGAGTTTCATGTCTTTATCAAGGCTTCAATATATAGAAATCGTGAAGATGTGCATGAATAATTTTTAGACATACACATTTGTTAAATCGCAGAAACATAAAAAGAAAAATTAAAAGTTACTAGTGCCTTGTCTTCAATCACCTATAGAAAAAAAAAATCATTTTGGAACAAGTCGTGTGCAGGAAACCGCAGTATTTTCAGACCACATCTGAAGTGTAAACTTAATGTGAAAACTCCAAGCAAATCGATACCCGTTCGAGATATACCATGTTGTTAGGGATAATCGATGTAAGCGAAAACAGCTTCTTGATGAAAAATCTCAACAACTTTTCCAGGGCCTCATACCGCTGGAATCGCCAAATCTGTGCCGCGTAGTAGGCCATCTGATACTTATTTGAGAGAGGCACCCTATTCCTTGAAATAACTTCCAGCCATACAGTGTTGAGGCCAGCTTAGCTGCGGAAACCTTCTCCTTAATGTGGATGTCGAAGCTGAGGCGAGGCGTCATAGTAACTCCCAGGATTTTATAATTATTAACGAACCCAATTTCTTGGTCACCATGTCGCCATTTCTCTTTTCCCAACATCTACCGCCCTTCCTGATAACAACGATTTGTGACTTTTGTAAAATTAATTTCAAAAACCCCAATGTTGACAGTATGTTTTAAGAATGCCGATATTCCTCTGCAACTGCAACGGATTCGCGTCTAGCATAACAATGTCATCGGCATACATTAAAATCTTGACAACTGTATCTGCCACCCCTCAAGAAGCCCTGGTAAATCGTCCACAAAAACAGAAAAGAATATTGAACAGAAGAAAGAGACAACATTGTCGGACATCAGCGGCCACACTAAAAAACTCTGACATACCGCCTCTTAGAGTACAAAAGGTTTCCATACATAAAGCTTTTAATATTGTTACGAACTTGGATGAAACTCTCAAGTTCAGCTTAAGAAACAAGGCAGAACGAACAACAATAAGGCAGAAAAAGCAGAGGTAACAATACTTCTAGAGCCGTATTGAAAATAATAAAAATCTCAGAGCAAAAGTAACAGGTCTGTACTGTACGACAGCTAAACACCCACTCCCCACTAATAGTTGTAGCTCTTGCGAGAATTTCTGTTACATTCCACGATGCAACAAGCTTGCGATTCGCTCAATTTCTTCTTTTTTACCAATCTTTCTTTGTTCTTTTATATTGTTATCTAAGTACCGTTATCTTGCGTTTGATCGTAATGATGTGTTTTGTTGCACCTCAACCAAGTTGAGCAGCCCATATTTATTGTAAATCCTCTGAATAACATATTTTCTCTAGTCCAATACACAAGGTTTAAAGAAAATCTTAAGAGTTATTTTTTGGAAAATCCAGCCAAACGGGAATTCCGATTTAGTAAAGTAGGACGGAAGTTCAATTGAAGTGTCTTGGTCATTGCCCATGGTAAGAAACCACAAGGAATATCAATTTAGAACTTTGTGCGATTTTTCGTTTTTGAGCCTATGCTGTTCACATATTCGCCCACAAACACGTATACAGAATTGTTTAAAACCTATTTTTTAGAATCAGAGATGACCGTGTATTTCCAGGTAGAATTACAAATTGAAAATCTGACACAATTAAAATATTCTCTCGGACAGAGTTAGAGAAAGCAAAAAAAGATAACTTAATGAAACTTACCAATGATAGATTCATCCATTCATCCACCATAATGGCCTTCTCCTTCATATTGGGCTTTTCCACCATATTGGGGTATTTCACCAGGATTATGGTTCATCTGGGAGTCCTAGAAATATATCATCAATTGAGCAACTATTACATTCACTATTCAGCTACGCTCTAAAATTGTAAGACCCATCTATAATTACATCAAATAATGATGTA
>JAAEAF010004179.1:0-76324 GCA_011037195.1 Triatoma infestans
AACATTATTTAAAATGTACCTGGAAAGAGTGATAGATGAATGGTACAGGAAATATGGAAGGATTTTAAGCACCTCTCCACAATATTTTTTGTGGGCGACCAGGTGGTTATCACTCAAGATAGGAAGGATCGGGAGCTTATGATGAGAAAATTAAAGGAGTTCTACATGGACTTGGGGATGAAGATAAACAATGGAAAGACGGAGTATATGATAATAGAAGGGAATGAAAAAGTGGATTTGTACGTTGAAGAGGATAAGAGGTGCAGAAAAGTAAAAGCCTTCAAATATTTGGGATCAGTGCTGGAGGAAGTGGGAAGATGTGATGAAGAAGTGATCACAAGTACTCAGCAGGCCCGGAAGGCAGTGAGAATGCTTCACCCAGTGGTGTGGAACAAAACAATTTCCAAGGAAAATAAGAAAAAAGAATTTTCTAATCCATAATAGACGGGATCCTCATGTATGGCGCGGAAACCTGGACTGCTACGCAGAAGGTCTGCAATAAAGTGAATGTTGTAGTAATAGATTATTCGAGGCGGTGCAGTCAAAAGACCAGAATGGATAAAATGAGTAATGTTAATGTAAGGAGGGAAATGGATGTAAAGAAAAGTGTCTGCGCGGCAGACACCCAAGGCGAGATGGCGATTAGAAAAACAAAAATGAATAATAATGTAAAACTAATGAAAACGAGACTTATCCTTTCGTGAAGGTGAGTGATGAATCGAAGAAGGGTTGATGAGACGAATGGCGGACTGAGAAAGGAAGATGTTGCATGTAGGTGTATGTGTGTGTGTGTGTGCGTGTGGATGGTGTGTGTGTCGAAAAGAGAAACTTAGGTGAGCGGAATGGGAATGGGAGTGCTCCGTAGAAGCGGGTGGCGCTACTATTGAAGCGAAGGTGATGGTGAATCATCTGAGGCGCAGATAATATAGTCTTGTGAAGGTGATGGCGCGTAGAGATGAGTCTTATTACTCACCGCAGAATCAATAATAACACGGCGAATAGGCGCGTATAAGGTGGCACAAAATTTAAAGGCGAAATTAACAGACTTGTAAGCTAGTCGGGCGACAGAAGAAGAGAACGGTACAAACACTGTGGTTCAGGCGAGATATAGAAGTCAAGTGAAGTAATGTTATAGGAAAAGAAGGTTGGAAGAGTGTGGGAAAAATAAATAAGGCGCGAACCCGGGGAGATAAAAGGCGCCGACAATCCCACCACCATGACAGAGAGAGAGGTAAAAGGCGGGGAGGCGTGGCAAATATGCGGGCGATAAAATAACAATTTAGAAATAGCGAGGCACAGTTAATCTGTCAAAGGTGCCACGACCTAACAGAAAGTATGCAGGAAAGGTTAGCCAAAAGGAAGCTGAAATGGTATGGACAACTGAGAAGAATGGGTTCGAGGAGGTAGCCGGAAGAGGTAAGGAAGTGGAATTCTTCCAGGAACAGAGGGAGGGGAAGACCACGAAGAGATGGGAAGAGAAGATTGGCGAGCAAATGGCGGGTCGAGGTTTGAGGGAAGGAGGCTACTGGGATAGTGACAAGCGGAGGCAGGAACCGATCTGACGATAACCCACAACGGGAAAAACCGGTTTAATTAAGTATGTAAGTATTGTTGTTATACGTATAATAGGTATAAATGTCAATAAAAAAAAAATTAATATTATATAGTGAGAGTACCATATTTGGTTTTGGATTTAGAGGAATGATTAACATTGCTACTCCCACAGAACCCCCCAAAAATCCATAAGTATGGAAAAATTTTCTACATAAAAGTGCTAAGCATTTATGTGTTGTGTAAACAGTATTAAAAGTTTCAAGTAAATCGTTGAAAAAATGAAAAAAAAAAAAATCATTTTCTGTGACGTATTTTGAACGAAACGATTTTATTGAATTCGATGATTAGAGACTTTAGTGGAATAACATGTTTGTGCTTCCTGCATTTTTTTTGTTTTCCTAAGATATTTTGTTCACTGACACATACACAGACCATTTAATGAATACTATTCGTATTCAAGGATCTTTAGGTTATGTATAATAGAGTGAAAACTCTTTTACCGGGAAATTTGACATTATCGCATATTTCATCTTGAATAAATAAGAGAAAGTAAAAAAAAAAGAAAAGTATAATACCGGATATTTTCAATCATTATCACTGGCGGAAGTAGTAAAATTCACTATACGACAATTATTCGTTTTCGGTATAATGAAAAACTATGTCCAAAAATTAAGGAACATTTAGAACATAACTAAACAAGTTTTCAACTTATATATATTTATATCAAAGTAAATTTAACGTTTTATTTTTATTCATATGACACATGCTGGCAGGAAAAGATCATATCCCGATATATATATATATATATATTATTTAAGATAAAACTGTTTTCTTTTTTATAAAATATTGAGTTTTTTTTTTTTTATAAAATGAAAAATTAAGAAGCAAGATTAATTAAGATTAAGAACACTTAAGATAAGATTATTTAAGAGCTAAAATATATAAGATATATATAGAACTAAAATAAAGTGTAAAGAGTATGCAATTTTATTTATATTCTTCTAAAATGAAGAACAATATTTTGAAAGTCATACAAGATGAAGAAATAATTTTTGGATACAAGTGAAAAGTGAAATGCTGTAATAAATTAAGGTTAATAAAAAAAAAATACTATGTCACCAGTTGTCAGAAAGCCCAACCTATTTCTCTGTTTAAATGGGTGGTTTTTGTGTCCACGCCCCCACTGTTTTTCAACCAGCCAACCGTAATAAAAAAACAAATTAAAAAAAGAAAAGAAATATGTCTAGCAATAATAAGAAATATCACATCTCAACTATTCAAATAGCACGTCATTCTTTAAATTTGCCAAGGTTTTTTTTTTAGTACCAGAACTAAATATGGAAATGAAAATTGAAATACAAAAATTATTATATGAAATTATTAAAAACAATAATTACTTTAACTTACATATAATGGATTGATGAGGAGAGAAATTAGGTTTGATTAATTAGACGAGATATGAAGACACTGTTATAATATTACTATAAGTCTACACAAACTGCACTGGACTTGTAATGGTTTTATAGAATAAAAGGTGAGCATTATGACACGATGCGATGTATAGTTGAATCTCATAGATAGATAGATATCCCTTAGGTAGATTCTCACTGGCCTATATACCAGTTCTCCCACTCTAGCCTGCTAAAGAGTACCAGAGAGGGTCTGTCTTCTCTCTCTTAATTCTCTCGTCTGTCTGCTCTCTCTTGCTGATGTAATTCTCTCTTGCTATTACATACACCTTGCTGCAATGTAGTTTTAAGTCCTGAAGGCTAATATGTAACCAACAGTTTGGAGAAGATTTTGTTCACTTTTGATGATGCGGCACTAGCACCAAGAATGACAGTTGCCTTGAAAACAGCACTTGGTCAAATCAACGAAGAAGGAATTTTTACTAAATTAATAAAATTTAATTGCCGTCAATATTATGTGTGTGTAGCTGGAAGAATCTAAACTAAAAACAACATTTAGGGCAGCCATGTCCTCCAGCTCACCCCCCAAACCTTCCTAAAATCGACTAAACAAACAAAACTATAAGTTTCAAATGTTTCAGTAAAGTAGCACTTTTGGTTAACCAATTTTTTTCAAACTAGGAATTGTCACAATTCTTTCATATATCGATAGGACAGCATAATGTAATGTATAAAAATAGTTATTTTAGTGCAAAGTCTAAACTCAATAACCCTCAAAAAACCCCCTCGCTAAAATGAATTTTCTCCGAAAAATGTAACAAATAAAAGTTGTAACACTTTAAATGTGCAAAGTTAGTTTACCATGTTTAAAGAAAATCGTTAAAGTCGTTTTTGGAGAAAAAAATCACAAAAAAGTAAAAAAAAAAAAAAAAAAATTCCAATTAGTAAAGAGATACTTCCGGTTGACCGTCTTATTGCTGTTTAAACAAATCCAAGGACACATTTCTAAAAACTACATTTTCCGACTGAGAGGACCTTAAAACGAATATATTTCCGGTAAAAATTTGTCAGTTAAATTTGACACGATTTACAATCCGGAAACAATACTTGCTAATCTAAAATTAAACGACTCTATAAAAAGTTGATTGTTTTAAAATTATGCTAATTGAAATCAGATTTATACAATCGTTTGTGTGGTAAAAGTCTAGGTAGGAATCGAGGTTAGTTACTATAGCAAAATATTTGAAGCATCCTAGACTCCTAGAACTGTTGCCTAACACAATTCAGAGCATGTGACTCAAGAAGAGGTTGTTTTAAGAAGGTTAAGGAACTTTGGGAAAACTGCACATGTGTGAGTTCATTTAAATATTTAGGAGTTCATTCACACTCTGGCCAGGTCACAGAACGGATAGCGGACGGGAATAGCTTTAGACAAATGATACTATCTGTAGGCATTAAGAAAAACGACTTGTAACAAGAATATATATTTACGTTAGAATTTTCTTTCATAAGACTATTCTAAGCCTTGTCTTACACCGAGCTCGGATATTTGGACCAGGTCTATAGTCCGGGAGCGAACATAAAACTGGCCGGAGATTCTTCTCCGGTTTTGAGCAACTTGCGGAGTAAAATTAGAAATTGGATCTTAATGCAACAAAAGGGAGGATCTTAATCCAAATGAGAGGAAGAGCTTGTTGCCATAATATAGACGGAAATGTAATACTAGTTGATCTTCAGAGGATGATATAAGAAGGAAACCTCACAAAACCGAAGGCTAAGGGTGACAAAGTTGGCTGCAAGATTTGGAGGCTGATACCTATCCAAAAAAACAGTGGAGGTGAAAGGCTGTCAGAAGAATATGCATCATAGGTCAAAATTTGTAAACCTTGATATAAGATCCTTTAGATTCCTTCTGCAGAATGTGGAATTAATTCCATTCAGGCAGCTTTAAGGACAATACTTTGTGTTATCTTTCCATACTCGTTCCTTACAATAAATCCATTAATGACATCATGGTATCAACAGCGTTCCAATGATTTTTTTCTTTCAACTGCACATACTATCAACATATATAAATGCCTATCACTTTAATATGAAACATTCTTCCCGTGTTACCCCGTTCTTCTTCCGGTACTTGGGAGAGTTTAAGGATCGTACCTACCATCTGGGGTTTACCAGTCCCCCCCGTTGCAAGCAACAGAGTAGTTTTACAAGAGAAGGATGTCACTACCATGAAGAGGCTATTAGTGCAGGACCTCGCCCTGGCAGAAATGCCCATCCGGGTACTCCCCCGCTTGACCTATTACAGGGCAGGTTGAGATACGCTTAACCAGCGCGTGACGTGATTCCACAAAGTGGCCACACCTCACTCCCAGAAACTAGGAAAGGCACCACCCTAGCAGGCTCTGGTAAACTGCGCATACCCAGCAAATGCGCTTCCAGTACGGGCTGGCACCGGGGTTTAATTTATTTCGCGGGTCTCCTCCTCCCGCTCTACTCATGACCACGGTCATTGGAGTTATTGGTTAAAACACGGCCACTACGAATCCAACCACAATTGCAAGCAGTCGGCTTGGAATATAGTTTGCTTGCGCACGTAGTTCAGCAACTCATACTCTAACGAGCTTAGCACGTCCAATGTCTACTGATTCCTGACCATTGCCTCAAGTACAGGGGTGCAGTAACCCAGGATACTAACAGGCAGCCCTGCAAGGGGAAAGGATCAGGATAGAATTGGTTGGGGTGATTTAATATGAAACAATAGAAAATTCGATTTTTTTTTTTTTGGAGGAGGGGCTTCTTTAGAACAATATCGTTAAACTTTTCTTAAAGTACCATACTTCAGATTACATTCCCGCCATCATGCGTACTACTTACCTATATAATTATTAATATATACGAGTATTACAAATAATGCTAAAAAAATTACAAATTTTAAGAAAATTGGTTAACCGAAAAAATTTTTTATTTTATATTTTTTTATTGCTCATAAAATATAATTTTTTAGCAAGAGTTGAGTACATTATAAAACATATACATCATAATATAACATCAGACTTCAAAAAACAAAAAGAAAAGTTTACAAAATATCAAATTTAACCAAATTAGAAAAAAACAAAACAAAAAACCATTTACCTTTAAGAATGGAAAATAAAAACCAAAAAGTAATGAAATAAAATCAACAAGCTGTCACACTTTCAGCATGTATTAAAAATATAAATAAAAATAGATATGCCTCTATGGAACATTTAACAAAACATTTCTTAATTTGAGGCCCTTAGAAACATAATAGAAAATTTTATTGATTTTAGAAACTGACTCTGGTATCAGCAAGTTACAAAATATTAAATTCATATCTAAGACGTCACTAACATATGCCGAAATTAGAGCTTCCTGTAATGACATGGCAAAGTCATTGACATCGGCAAAATACACCAAAGAAATAATTTACAACTAGTGGCTCCAGCCAGCTGCTATCT
The DNA here is from genome assembly GCA_011037195.1 of Triatoma infestans. Taxonomy (NCBI): domain Eukaryota; kingdom Metazoa; phylum Arthropoda; class Insecta; order Hemiptera; family Reduviidae; genus Triatoma; species Triatoma infestans. Next base: position 6,443 of record JAAEAF010004179.1, read on the forward strand.
TAACAAAAGGGTGAAAACAGTGACACTGTTGGCCGCCGACAGCCGCGGTCAACCAAACAAACAACAAAGCCTTTTCATCAATTCTCACATCAAAGGCAGGCACCGCGATAAGTATGGCCACTAAATAAGGTCAGCAAACTACGAAGGTCGCACAAGGCCGCACACTAAGACAGATGTCTTGGTGTGAGTGTGAACAACAGTATATATAAACTCTATGATATACGACGAAAGGATTATTATATCATCTACGACCAAACTATACACGAGCGGCAATTCACAGTTATATTCAACTTATCATTCTCGTAGTTGTGCACTTTAGTTCGTTATTTTAACCATTCTAAATTATCAGTTATTTATCTTCTATTTATTATTACGTATTTTATTATAGTTATTAGTTACCATTTATCACGTTAGAATTATTGTTAAAATACAGTTTATTTTTATATAAAAAACCGTTTAATAATTCGAGCAATAACTTCCAAAACTTCAAACTAACTTCCGCCCTCTTCAAGACATCTGTTACTCCAGGAATCACACATCAAACGATTCCATTACATCTAATATCTGATTCCATTACATTCCGAAGATTATTAAATAAATTACATTCTAAAACAAAATGTTCCAAGCTATCCAAACTAGCCGAATTACATAATGAGCAAATCGACTCTGGAGAGAACTTATAAGCTGTCCCATTATAAAACATCCTATTAACCTTCTTTCCCATTAACCGTAACTGACAGAATATTCTAAGTTTATTTATATGTATATTAAATATTAAATATTCTTCTCCCAATCCTAGGGTACTTATATTTCTAAAATACATATTGTAATTAGAGGTCTCTGCCTTAGAGATATCTTTACATATAGATTGTTTCTACACGCTTCAATTAGGGAAGAGTAATTATCACAGCAGTTTTAAGTCTTACGCCAACCAGACATCCTGTGCCCCAATCTCGAATAAATACGAACTAAACTCAGTAACCCAATTAATGGGCATTTTTTTGCTATCGCTTAGCTGCAAAAGTCTATCATAGCACATTCTGGGGAGGCGGTCATCACTCATAGCAAGTAGTTTCCTCCACCAGTCCAGCAGCCGTTTGAACACATTAAATTTTAAATGAATCCTACCAGATTCCAGGCGGACATAGAAATCAGGAGTGGAATGCGGTAGATTCAAAAGAGGTTAACCGGAAATGCGACTTTACAATATAGGTTTTTGATTTGGGGGGGGGAGAGAAGGGGATTTTCTCAAAAACGAATACAACGGATTTCCTTTAAAGTTGGTATACTAACTACTCAATTATAAATCTATCACTTTTATTTTTAAGATTTTTTTTCGTGCGTAAATTTAAGATTGTTTTAAGGGGTTGGTTCATTGTTACTGGCACTCTCTTCTGGACTACAATGTAATCATTCTAAAGTGTTAAAGTTTAATAAGTTTATTTAGGAGTCGGACAGAGGAGTTCGGTGGCCTTGGGTGGGTTGGCCACGGTCTTTCAGGCAGAGGTGGTGGGCATTATTGAATGCTGCCACCTGGTGAGGTAGTGGCAGGGAGAGTTCAAGGAAGTGCGGATTTTCTCGGATAGCCAGGCCGCACTAAGGGCTTTGAGTAAGCCTTGGTGGAGTTCGAAATTAGTGGGAGAATGTCGGAGGAAGCTCAATGCTTTAGCTCGGAGGGGTACGGTGCGCCTCTATTGGATACCCGGACACGCGGGAATAGAGGGGAATGAGAGGGCAGACCAGTTGGCTAGGGAGGGATCATCTCAACCATTTTGCGGTCCTGAACCAGCCCTGGCTGTCACAAAGACGTTTCGTGACAAACAGATTAGACTTTGGGAGACGAAAGTTTTGGAGAAACGCTGGGGGGACACGCAGGGGTGCCTCCAAGCCAAAAGATTTATAAAGACAAGTAGGCAGGGAACTTCGGAGTATCTCCTGTCCCTTAGTAGGACGGGTCTGAGGACCCTGATAGGGATAGTGACTGGACACACTTGGGTGTCCAGCCACTTGTTTAATATAGGGAGGACGTCTAGTCCCATTTGTCAGAACTGTGACGACGGAGTCAGGGAAACGGTGTACCACTACCTTTGTCAGTGTCCCCGTTTCGCTGGAACTAGGTTTCGTGTTTTTGGGAGGGCATCACTCTCGCAGGATTGTCTGCGCGAGCTGGAGTTTCGGGATATCTTGGGATACTGTAGTTTAGGGAAATCTTGGGATATTGCAGATTAACCGGCAAGTTACCGGGGGAGATTAATTAAGGGGTTACGGGGGGTATCGGGGGGATAAGAGCCACATAGGCTTAGGTCCCGCGCCATTAGGCACCCGAACTATAATAATAATAATAATTAAAGAAAATTTGTCCATTATATTATATAATTATATTAAACACAGTAGTTAATAAGTAAGTCGTGTGTCATATTTCAAACCAGAATTTTTCTTTAGAGTGACAGACATTTGAAATAAAATTAACAAGAAACTAAAATTAAAAAAACAGCTAGATTGTTGTTATATTTAGTAAATCTTGGTTTATATAAACAAAAAAATCTTGCAATAGTTACTATATTTAAAGTAAATGTTTTTAGTTTACAAAATGTTAAGTAGGGAACATTTTGAATAATACACAACCCACATGGTTTCTATTTATCGATACAGTATATAGTGTATATATATATATATATAAAAGTTGTACACTTGGCGGGAGAGCGCTAGATTGTAGAAATAGAACACAACCATCTCCCGCTTTAAACACACTACCACGTCATTAGTATTCTTTATTCTAATTTTTCTTAGTTATAATTTCATTTTATTTTCTCATAAAATCGTTACAATATTCTCCTGTATATTTTATAACGTTTCATAAATCTAAGAATTCAAAAATGACATTAAACGAACTTTTTTTTACTTAAGTGGTTGGCTTTTCATATTTTTAAAATGTACCGAAAAATTTGGGTGTAGATAATTAAAAAAATATAATACAAATCTTCACTTTTTATTTTACACGGCTTCACCCCCCCCCCCCCCCCCAAGGGGTTGCCGTTGAGAACCAAGGGCGTCTTCCCAAATCTTCCTATCTTTTCAGTTGTCCTCTCGCAAGCCTCGTCCTGCTATTTCCTTCTCGATATCATTACCCCGTTGCATCCTCGACCTGCCTCTTCTTCTTTGTCCTCTCGTGATTCATTCTCCAATTCGACTTTGCCATTCCTCCGATTCTTCTTTGCCATCCTTCAGACATATCCATACCATGTCAGCTTCCTTTCCATTATCTTCTCTCTCATCACCTTCCCAGCACCCCTCATCTCCCTTACTCTATCATTCCGAACTATGTTCATTCCGGTCTCCTTAAGGCTCCTCCTTTAAAAGTCCATCACCACAACCTCTATCTTTTTTTTCAACTTTTTTGTCATGGTTCAGGTCGCCGATGGAAAATTACTTTTTTTACTTTCTAAGGATAGTGTTCTGTTCCATAGGATTGGATGTGACAATCTAACAGCCTTCCTTGCCTGCTCTTTCCTCGATTGCACTTCCTTACTATTTAACATGGGTCCAAGGTATTTGAAAGATTTCACTTGTCTTATTTGCTTCCCATTCAATTCCAAATCCCCTTCCTCATTACCTCCAACTGACAAGTATTCCGTTTTTTTCAAAGTTTACATCTAATCTCCAGCTTTCATATTGAGCCTTTATCTTTCTGACCATGTATTCGCGGTCATCTTTGTCTTGTGCAATCACCACTTAGTCATCCGCAAAGAATAGTCCATCCACAGATGTCCATTGCCTATTGGAATTCCCATCCTTTTGCATTTCCTATGCCAACTTTCCATCACTCTGCTAAGGTAGAGTGATGAAACAATGTTGGAGAGATGCAACATCCCTGTTTCAAGCCTTTTAAAGCTTTTAAACACTTCCGCCAGCCTATCTCCCATTTTAATTTTATAGGTGTCCTGTTGGTGCATAACCTGAATGGCACTGACTAAAAGATTCATCGAAACCCACATCAATTAGGACTTCCACAATCTTTTCCTGGGAATGCTGTCATAGGCCTTCTCAACGCCAATAAACGCTAAATGAAGCTCTTGAAATGTAATTGGTGTGTTGTCTGTTTGTGGTGGCTTGAGCGGTTTTGTAAAAAGGGCTTGTAAGTATATATGTTCAAGAGAGTGAAGTATTAGAAAATAATCAAGAAATCACCACTGTTTTTGAAATAAATATATTCTCTAAGTGAATTTAAATTTGTTGTGGTGGTTCAGGATAATAAGCGTATTACGTCGAAACTGATAGCTGAAGAAGTGCACGCGAGTGTTAGAACCGTCCATAACATTATTCAGAATAAGCTGCAGTTCAAGAAAACTTGTGCCAGATGGGTTCCAAGACAACTTAGGGATGCCCACAAAGAAAGTGGGGTGGGAGATCCTTCCATATCTCCCCCTACAGCCCCGACCTCGTCCCATCGGACTTCCATTTGCTTCGATCCCTTAAAGAGGCTCTAACGTGGGAAAAATTTTCAATCGGAGAAAATGTCTCTGATGAATTTAAATAGTTTTATAATATCACAGCGATTATGTATAAATCAATTATTTATCTACATTAAATGCTAAACTCTTGTGTTATAACTAAAACTGGTACAGTCCTGATGTGTTCTCCTTGGTGTCTACAACAAAACTCTTGTTTGAAAGCAGAAGGCAGACTGTCCGAAAGAATGCCCTGCTCTAGCGAGGGATTTTCTCTTACAAAAGGGTTGGCCAAACAGATTCTTGAGCCTTTGTTTCTTTAATTCCAGAGACCTAGATTGTAGTATACCTGGCTCTATCCCCATCACTAAATACACTATTTGAACTATCTAATTTTCACAAAACTATTTTCCAAAACTATTATTTTTCCATTTCGTTCTTCCACTACACTCTCCATTCCTTGCCGTAAATTTTCAATTTGCTGTCTCATGACGAAGATATTAACTGTGCAGGATCTTTCCGCAGTAAAGCCACTTTGTTCCATGGGAGTTACAAACCCGGATTCCAACCTATCTCTCAAGTTCCGTCCTATCAGTTTGGCATAGAACTTAGCACACAAATAACCCTATAATTATTTGGGTTATCCTTTTTACCTTTAAAACAAAATAATTTGAAAATAAAATAATTAATCATTTCATAAAATTTTTACTTCAACTGTTCCATAGAATATAATACCAAAACAAAACATATCTCATGTTGTTAAATATAATGTAACTCATAACTTTTAGTCAACAAATGGTAATTACTCCAAGAATTTACGAATTTACGTTTGTTTAGTTTCACGATAAAAAACACCCACGAAACGTTCGCTTCACAAAAGTTTATTAAAGTTAATAAAGCTTTTAATTTGTGAATAATTACGATAGTCATTTCTAGTTAGCCATTCAAAAAGTACGAGACAAATCGCTATAGCTCAAAAACGATTTATTTAATCAGTACAAAACTTTGGCTACTTTTCAACATAGTCCCCAGCAACATTTATTCATTTGTCCCATTACTTCTTCTAATTTGTGTATGCTTTTGGCATAAAATTCTTTGGGTTGATCTCGAAGCCACTTTTGCACCTGATTTTTAACTTCTTCATTGGATTGAAAATTTTTCCCACGTTAGAGCTTCTTTAAGGGATCGAAGCAAATGGAAGTCCGATGGGACGAGGTCGGGGCTGTAGGGGGGGATATGGAAGGATCTCCCACCCCACTTTCTTTGTGGGCATCCCTAAGTTGGCTTGGAACCCATCTGGCACAAGTTTTCTTGAACTGCAGCTTATTCTGAATAATGTTATGGACGGTTCTAACACTCGCGTGCACTTCTTTAGCTATCAGTTTCGACAGTAATACGCTTATTATCCTGAATTAACGCGTTAATGCGAGATTCGACGGAGGAAGTTACAACTTTAACCGGTCGTCCACTTTGTTGCTCGTCACAGACGTTGCTTACACGGCCACTTAAACTGTTCCAAACCATTTTGTAAACGTTCAAACGGTTCAAACAATTATTCCCATACATTTTCATGATTCTTCCCGTGGATTTCACTATCTTTGATACCCTCTGCAACTAAAAATCTAATCACTGAGCGTTGTTATTCTGAGATGCAATGCTCGAGCGGACTCACCATTATTAACTTACCAAATACTCTCAAACAGCTGATGAGAAACTAAGTACAAGGATTCCAACTTGTACTGAAACTATTGTATTGATTAAACAAACCGTTTCTGAGCTATAGCGATTTGCCTCATTACTTATTGCATGATTAAGTAATATTTCCCAGCTTCCATTTTTACACCACAAGAAGACTGTTAGATATATATAATCTAAAAATACAGATTAACATATTTATAAACACATCTATAGCTAAATAATTTTCAGGGGTTTACCCATCCCTTTGCCTTTGTCTATTATGTTCACGCTTTTGAATGATCGACTCATTGGAAAATTTCCCAAAGTGCGGCTAGCCCAATCGATTCCAGGTTATACTATTAAGACATACACATTTTTAAAATCGTAATGCCTCTTCAAACATCTTTCCACGCTTATATATACATATATCTACATTCATTTATACCAAAGTGAAGATACTAAAAAAGATAAAAATACATGTTTAGTAGTTACCAAATATTTTCTATTTACAGATAGATATTAGTGCTACTTCCTGATCACCTATTTTGGCTAAATTCCAACTATTACCAAACTAATTAGTATTTTACTACAATCTACACTTAATATTTTCATAACTCAATTATAATTAAATATTCGTATTAAATATATTTTTTTTACCAAATTATTTAAAACTATGCAATTTAATCAATTTTTAATGATCCACAATAATTATTCTAGGAAAATAAATGTGATATTGCTTTCAGTATATTACATTATTCATAGGAAATTTATAACAGATATATGAGGGTACTAACTATCAATTTTTCTGAAGATTCCGCATGGTTTTTTTTTGGATTCCAATCGTTATTACATAATAATAATGACAATTAAATGTCAATATGTTGATAAGTAATAATGACAAAAAAAAGAAATATACAGTAAACTCCCGATTATCCGGGCTAATGGTGGGTAGGGGCCTCACGGATAATCGAAAAACACGGATAATCCGAACTATAATTATTTATTTCTAAAATACAACGTATTATACATTTCTAAGGCAGATAATTATTTTAACATGTTTAATGCTCATTATTATTAAGAAAATCTGTGATTTTGGTTTGTTTGCAGGAATCTTTTAATGATTTTTTTAATATCAGTTCGAATTTTTCTAAGAGCTATTATGTCGTTATTCTCGAATTCCCATTGGTCGATGTACTCCAACAAAGTGTCAACAGAATTCAGGGCCGTGTTGTCGCTAATGCGATTGATAATTTCTTCGTCTCCACTTTCAACTTCATTCTCTTGCTCTTCTGGTTGAATGAGATCGGAAATAATATCCGTGTCGCTCATTATTTGAAAACCTCCATCACATGAAACATGTTGTAACCACTCCTCAATATTTTCACTATCAACATTTTCAAAGCCATCTAAATTTCACTCATTTCAGATACTATTTCACTTGTCTCCGGCTCGATAGACTCCAAAAGAATCCTAACTAAAACCAGTCCAGCTGACTTCAGATACCCCACCATCCTCTTAAACATCTAAATACGAACGCGTGGACTGCGGTAAACATGAAAGCGAGCAAATATTTAAAAAAATACATATATATATAATTATTTTTTTAAATTAAATTCATGCACGATAATCCGCACGGGAGTTTACTATATATCTAAAAAGTATATATAAGTAATGTATACAAAATTAAAGTATATTCGATGAGTTTTAATGTTTAAAAAAAATCTGGTGTGATATTCTTACACAATTTCGCTTAATCCAGTTTTCAAAATTATGATTTACAAATTTTATAGTTAGTATACCAAATTGAATGAAATTCGTTGGTGGTTTTTATAGAGAAAAATCGAAAAACTGATCAGTAAACAAGGCACTTCCGGTTTACTAATTTTATTGAAACTCTGAATTTTGGCAATCTATTTATTTCTAATTAATTTTGTTTAGATGGTAAAATTGTAAATATAATCAACTACGATAGCACTTTAGAGGAAAACATAATTTACCCCTCCCCTAAAAGCCCTCTTAAATGATTTTACTAGAAGAAATGTTTCCAAATAAAAGTTGCAGCTTTTTATATATTGTCCTCGGAACTCACAACTAGGCGGAAAATATGACATTCATCCGAAATAAATATCCTCGGAAAATGTCAAGAACCTACAGAAACAGATAAAAGCAGTTCACCCATTTCAAAGCAGTTTTACAACAGTCAAAGGATACCCTTCATCTTTTGTAATACATTTAGTAGAAATATGTTGTGTATTTTCCACCACGCAAAATAAGACGGCACGGATTCCGTATGTTTTTTTTTTTTTTTTTATACACTTTCGCATAAACAGCTCCATAGATGCAATATCTGCCACCGACCGGCTCAACCTCCACTTGGATTTTGTATAAAAATGAGCCATCTAACAAACAACTACAAGAAGCCTTTTAAAAACGATCAATCAACAAAACAAACAAGGATACTAATTAAGAAGTATAAATTAAGTAGTCACTGCTCGCCAAAGTTCACCCCTCCCCACCTACCTCTGCACTATCTGTCATTACACTTGGCGCAATATATATTTGTAAGTGTCAGTGTATCTGTATTTTTTGTATTATTATTAACAACTCCTATCGATATATACACTTCAGCATGTAATGAAACAAGCATTAATGAAACACAAACTTACGCACATTATTAATCTTATCATTAACTGTAATATAAAAAAGAAAACCTTTTGTGCAACAGCCAATGGAGAACCATGGCGATTTTTTATTAGTGGGGCTTGTGGTTATATTTCTGGCCTTTGCTACCTATGTTCGCTATTAATTTATCTCTCCCCACTTGTTCTCATGATGCTGGGTCAACAAAGGCTTTGCACTTACAGAAATCAGATCCTAAATCCTCGCATCAGAGTCGAGTGCGCTTGCCACATGAGAGTACCATAATACAAACATTATTTTTTATGTTTACATATAATATGCCTTCTTTAAGAATGCAGTTATTCCTAATACCCTATTTAAAATATATTTGGATGAGATCCAAACAGGACTGGTCCAACAAGTGTCTGCTAATGCTGATTATAAGAGGAGAGAGAAAATTCCTATATGCATTATTCTTTGCGGATGACCAACCAAGTAGTAATTGCGCAAAATATTGACGATGCTACGTTTATGTATACAAGGCTAGTCCAAGCATATGAAAAATTAGGACTGAGAAATAACTATTCTACATGTGTGTGTAAGGGTGTTGTGAGGAGATGTTGGTTGTTGATGATGATAGATAAACACCTTAAGATTGGTTTAAGATATATAATTGATATGTATATATATATATATAACTGACTGCCATGGACTTTACACTTTAGAATTTAGAACTGAACTCAACTGACAGACTGACGTGGCTAAAATGATATGTACGGAGTGTGAATCAACAGAATGATGTCTGATGTGTAAGACTGAATTGAACAGAAATATCTCTTGACTGTCTCACTCTCATATATATATCCACTGGCCGAACCTCTCCTCTCTGAGCGAGAGGGGCTGTTTCTCTCCGCTAGAGTGGATGAGTGGTGGGGGTTCACTACCCCTACATGTGTATGGATACTGGAGGAGAAGTTATTGAACTGAATGGATATAAAATAAGGCCTTTGGCCTAGTTTAAATATTTGGGCTTAATCCTGGAAATAAACGGCTTGTCCAAAGCAGAGAGTTATGGATGAGAGTGATTGAGGGTCATTAGCATGCTCAATCCAGTCTTGTCGAATAGCTATTTCCAAAAAAGCACGAAGAGGCTCAATTATACTGCCTTATGGAAAGAACAGCAAAGAATGTTACTTGCTACAGAAATGGACTACTGGAGCAGGGCAGCTAGAAAGTCCAGTTTAGGAAAAAAAAAATCAGATATGACACAATAAAGGAATTAATGGATGCGAGGAAAACACTAATGACCTTAATAATAACTAGGAGGTGGGATGGAGACTGGACTAGTAGACAGTCTGGAGAATGGAGAATACAAGGACACCGAAATTAATGATGGAATGGAATCTTGGAAATAAGAGGAAGAGAGGAAGGCCGAGATTATTCTGGAGAGGGATGTTAAAGAATATATGATTGGGATATATTATGGTCAAGAAGGAGGATTCACTGGATAGGGAAGTATGGAAAAGAAGAGGAAATTTCATCTAATCGTAGTTTGGTGAGGAAATTCTCATTTGGGGCAACTCCTAAAAACAATAAAATCATATAAATGTAACGTTCTGTTGGAGCAGGTTCCGATTAGAATATTGGACGGTGGCAAGTTCTTTATTATATTTTATCTTGTATCTTCGGTAAGGAATTGCAAATTCGCAATGAGGTTAAATATTTGGGGGTCCTCATCAACAATAAGTTGAATTGGCGGGCCCACATTGAGTATATTTGTGAGAAGGGGCAGAAGGTTTTCTGGCAGTGTAGGAGATTAGCGGGTAAGACCTGGGGAGTTAATCCCCGAGGTGTCCATTGGATTTATGAAAAGTTGGTGAAGCCAAGGATGCTGTATGCAGCTGTGGTGTGGTGGTCTGGCTCCTTGGTGGGGAGGAATAGCAAAAAGCTGTTGGGAGTACAGCGTACGGCCTGTTTGGCTATTACTGGCGCGATGAGAACGACACCGACGGTGGCATTAGAGATGCTGCTGGGGCTAATCCCCCTTCAGTATGTGGTAGTGGGAGAGGCAATGAAAGGGTACCTCAGAATGAGGTGCAAGGGAGAATGGGTGAGAACCTTCCGGGGGGATCACACTAGGATTGAGGACAAAATTTGGCGAGTAAACCGATTCTTGCTATCCAAACTTGATGAGACGAGCAAGAAATGGGGATTTGAGAGAGATTATGAGATTACGATTGGCAGTATAGGAGATGATAACCTTACGAGGCCAACGGAGTCGGGCAGCGGTATTATTCGTTGCTATTCAGATGGCTCTAGGCAGGAGGGTACTGGCCTGTCGGGGGCGGGAGCCTGGTTTCAGGAGCTGGATAAAGAGAGTTCGGTGGCCTTGGGTGGCTTGGCCACTGTTTTTCAGTCTGAGGTGGTGGGCATCATTGAATGCTGCCACCTGGTGGGGGAGTGGCAGGGAGAGTTCAAGGAAGTGCGGATTTTCTCGGATAGCCAAGCCGCACTAAGGGCTTTGAGTAAGCCTTGGTGGAGTTCGAAATTAGTGGGAGAATGTCGGAGGAAGCTCAACGCTTTGGCTCGGAGGGGTAAGGTGCATCTCTATTGGATACCCGGACATGCGGGAATAGAGGGCAATGAGAGGGCGGATCGGCTGGCCAGGGAGGGATCATCATTACCATTTTGTGGTCCTGAACCAGCCCTGGCCGTTACAAAGACGTTTCGCGACAAACAGATTAGACTTTGGGAGACGAGAGCTTTGGAGAAACGCTGGGGGGACACGCAGGGGTGCCTCCAAGCTAAAAGATTTATAAAGGCAGGTAAGCAGAGAATTTCGGAGTATCTCCTGTCTCTTAGTAGGACGGGTTTGAGGACCTTGGTAGGAATAGTGACTGGACACACTTGGGTGTCCAGTCACTTGTTTAACATAGGAAAGACGCGGAGTCCCATTTGTCAGAACTGTGATGACGGAGTTAGGGAAACGGTGTATCACTACTTATGTCAGTGTCCCCGTTTCGCTGGAACTAGGTTTCGTATATTTGGGAGGACACCACTCTCGCAGGATTGTCTAGGCGAGTTGGAGTTTAGGGATATCTTGAGATATTGTAGATTAACCGGCAAGTTACCGGGGGAGACTAATTAAGGGGTTACGGGGGGTATCGGGGGGATAAGAGCCATATAGGCTTAGATCCCGCGCCTTTGGGCACCCGTTTCCGATAATAAGATAATAATTATCTTGTATCTTCTTTAATAAAGTTCTGAAGTATAGAAAGTATTCGGAAGAAAACTCTGAGGCACAGTATATAAAGAAGTCGAAATTTGTTAAACATGTTTATTAACACTAATCGAACTGACATCGCTGAGCACCCAACTTAACATAAAACTTCACAAAAAAGATAAGTGGTATAGAAATGTTAGCTGAGTAATGTATTTGGTTGTATCCAAAATGTTAGCTATAGACTCTGGTGAGATAGTTGTGGATCTAGCTGACGATAGAGAAAACTGTGCTTGAAAACTGGCCAGAACATTGCATCAGGGAATTGGATCCAGATAGTAACATCCTACTTTCCCATTTCATGCTTAGCATTTCACTAAGCAATTTACCTACTCTCGTATCTACAGTGCAACTTGTCAGGGTTGATTTTTTTTGTTATTTGATAAACAGCCATGTTTATCTTTACTATCTCTTCATATAAATCAGAAAACAAAATTCTATGCTCTTTTATAGTAGTCCTCAACCTGATGAACTTCCAGTATAAAAGATTGAAATTTATGCTTGAATTTATAATTGGATTATTCTTGATTATTAAGAATTGTTAAATATTCTCATAATCTCTTTAAAAAAAAAAAAGGGAAGGGGGGGCTAGTTGTTACAAATTTCAGTTAACATTTTTTAATTGCTGTATGTTGCAATCAACATTGCTGAAAATTGATTAATTTTTTGTCTCATTTATTTCTACTAATTATATATTTTTTTGAGATTTTTCAAAATGAAGTAACATTTAAAAAATTCAGATGCTATTAAAATATGCTTACAAGCCTCCGTCGGTGGGGCTTGTTGTTACATGCGGAGTGTAAATTGTTACAATGTATAAAATACATGTTTGGGTGTTTATTTTAAGGAAATAAAACTGAAATATATGTTCAATAAACAAATTATCAGATCTTTACTTTAATAATAATAGCACCTTGATTATGATCTACGCATGGATTATTACAAACTTAAATGCTTGAACAATCATTCTCTTTCTATTCAGTGTCACTACCCATCTGTAAGTCCGAGTTACTATTGTGGCAAATATATCTAGGGTCATTTTTAAAACATTTTGAATGGGCCCATCTTTTGCACTGCAAGCATTCAACCCCATCTGCGACCATGACCATCTACGACCATCTACCTTTTGACTGCGACCATGGTTTAGACATTTCAGGCCCAGCCAGTCCTCAACTTCTTCGCCAAAACTTGATCATGGCAAATAATTTTTTTGGTTCTTGTTCACAGCTTTGGAGACACAGATTTTTTTTTTGTTAGAATTGCCAACTTTCTCGCTTTTTTGTGATTTTTTGCTTCATTTTTTCTACGATCTGCCGTGAATTGATTTAAGATATGTTGTGGGGCAAGTTGTTGACACTGTAACAATATGCTCCAACCAAGTGTAACAACTAACTCCACTGACGCTATTTCATTAATTAATCCGTAAACACATAGGTTAAATAAGACTAGAGCAACCATATTGGATTGAAATTATTGTAAAGAATGTATGAATTAATAGCATAAGTATGAAAGCCTTACCTTTAGTAGTTTTCAGATCACAGCTTACGGTTTCAATAATAAAATGTAACTTTCACTATGATATTTCGAGGAAAGTCACACAATGCCGCCATATGCAACAGAATCTTAGCGGGAACTGGCTACAACACACAGCACTTGCATATCTCTCAACTTTGACCACTTAGGAAGTGCTTCTCTCAGCCGATTTTTTAAAAATTACACTGTAACAATATGCCCCTGTAACAACAAGCCCCACATTCCCCTACTTGAAACTGAGGTAATTTTTTTAAAATAAGAGGAAATTTGGAGACTTATTATCTATTTATCTGAATTAGTGTGTCGATACACTTTCTTTCTTTTTTTTTGAGAAAAAAAGAAGTATTTTTAGGTTTCAGTCAAAATGCGCCTATTTTACGTGATTTTCCTTGTAAAGTTTGTGTAATTATCATAAATATTTATGTCTACCACTTTTATTTATAACTTTTTACTTTTTCTTCTTGGCTTAAGAAATACCAATGTATTGTGTTGTTTCAGCTTTAGTGGTGACACTGACATCACTAGAGTATCCTGAAGAAATCTATTATAATATGGAGCGAAACGTCGGTTTACAACAAACCATTGTTGCGATCTAAACCCCCCCAAAAAAACCTATTTGTTTTACATATTTTTATTTTTTCTTTCTTTACGTCGGAATAACGCTAGTTTCCATCATGCGTGTCCTCGGTATCCCGTTTAACGTTTTTTTAATCACCTTATTCCCCTTTATTCAGTGAAGGACTTTCATGCCCTCAAAATTTATCACATGTCCAATTATTGTAGATGAATGTTATCAAGTGGCTACTTTTCTGCTATGCTTAAAACACTGATTGTATTCTTTAAGTCGCGTATTGACTAATGCCATCTATTCTTTATATAGTTTTCTCTACAGTTGCATCTGTTTGTCCTTGAACTTGATACAGAATTTCTCTGTCCATTCCCATGTTAAGTTTGTATATTGTGTAAAGGAGAGGGGAAATTAGACCCTGTCCACTATCTGCAGCCATTTTGATGTTTCTAAGGAGGGATATTAATCCTCCTACCTCTATTACTTTATGATTCCACAACGATTCATACCAGTATTGGTGTAGAACTCAAATCAACAACTACCCAGAAGAAGCCTATTGTATCATGGGCAAAAATGTTGGCTAATAATTAAACTAATTGACGCGATCTCTTGTATAAGTTGGCCATGGAAGCGTGAAAGATTATATACAAACTTTTTAATAAAATGACTCTACCTTTTCAGGATTTTGACTGGAAACTTCCGATCCCTTGATGATAGCTGAACGGAATATCTAACTGAACTTTCTTTTTAGATGAATGCTGAAACTGTATATACATCCATACAAATATAAAAGAGATCCTTCTCGGAAACAACTTTATATTATATATATATATATATATATATACATAAGGGCCCTTAAAATATTATTTTAAGTAAAAACTCAAATTTCAAATATTTGTCACCTACACAATACATCCTTTCCTACTACAAGGAAATAAAATTAAAACAATGAATAAAAGTAATGCGTGATTTGTCACCTCATGATAAGAAAGAAAAGTGATCGTCTTAAAGAACAACGAAGCCCAGTAAAGTACTTCATCCCGTATCATAAGCTGGTTTCCGGGAATTTTGAACTCTGCAGGAACTCCGATAGGACACCATAGGCAGGTCTTGCTGAAATAAGTAGAAAATTGGGGTTAGTGTAGCAACAAAAGACAGATACAGCAACCAATTCTGATATAACAATAAATTTATTGATCAACTAATTGCTTCTCCAGTCCTCTTGCCTCACAACTAGGCTCGAAAACGTACATTTACCTAGCGGGTAGGCCCTGGGAATCGCACTGATTGTTTGAGTGGCAAACAATCCCTTCCAGGGCTATCCAAAATGTTGCGGGTTAAAAGATGTTTTCACATCACTCGGAGGACCACTACAATTAGGCAAATTGTAGAACCTCAGAATCTGTTGGCAAACGAATAAATTTGTAGTGTAATAATGTTAGAGGAAGAACCGCAAGTTCTCAAATTAAGGTTGAGGAATATGTAATCACCAAGATACAAGAGGACGTGACGTATTAATTACTGATACAGAGTACGAACTGTTAAGGAGAGTATACTTGCCTCGAAATTTACAG
Organism: Triatoma infestans; assembly: GCA_011037195.1. Classification (NCBI taxonomy): domain Eukaryota; kingdom Metazoa; phylum Arthropoda; class Insecta; order Hemiptera; family Reduviidae; genus Triatoma; species Triatoma infestans. The sequence continues at coordinate 22,142 of JAAEAF010004179.1, forward strand.
CTTCTCACGCTTCCGTTAATCGGAATTTGTTCACTATAGTATAGAGAGTACGTCCCACCGGAGCGTAGAAATTGAGTAGGCAGTGAAGAGAGACACCTATCTTGAATTATAGTGAAACTGTTAATAATACATATAAATGTTAAGCTGATACTGAAGGCAGTGATAAAAGAAAAATAATACGATAAATTACCTCCAGAGCAAATTCAACTATCGCACAAATGGCATCTGCCAGCTTATAATAACAAAGCTTATGTAAATAGTGAGTAAAAGATATACAGGAAAGGAAGGATATGAGAATTATCTTACTCACAAATAGTTGAATGAAGTTAGTATAAGCCACTTGCATCTGTCAAGGTTGACGCTATCGAATTCAGTTAAACTTGTAAGTACCACATGTAAGGGCCCTTAATGGGCTGTAAATCATGAATTAAATGATCAACAGAATGCTTCAAGTCTCACGAACATAAAGTAATTGTTACCCCCTTGCCTGACAGTGGGGAGATCTATTGATTTCCTATCAAACCAAAGTTACGTATTCCGCTGCATCTTTTTAAAAAACACACTTTAGAGCCCAGGAATATGTAACACAACGTTTTAAGGAAACACAACCTGATTTCACGTGAAGGCTGCATGGACACGACATACGCCCCAAATGAATCCTATATAACATTGACTTTCAATATAAAGCAAATAGTTAAAAAAAATATATATATAAAATAATAAAATGTTACACCGTTTCCTGTCTTTTGGTGGTAGAAGTTGGCAATTGTATCATCTGAGGTCGGTTACACACAGTAGAAGAGATCTGAAACTTTCTTAAACTACTTGCTTGTAAGGAAATAAAGTTTTTCTGATATACAATACTTGGTTAAAAGCGTTTCTCTATTACATAAAAAGTTTCAGAGTAATTTCAGAGAATTCTAAACAAAATTAACAGTTAACTGAAATAATATACATTTCTTTCCAGGGAAAATAATTACTTTTATAATTGTTTGTGTTTTATAATTATTAATGTTTTATTGACAATAAAGGAAATCAATATTTTTTGCGGAAGTTTATACAATTTTTTTTTTCTGGATGTTCCTTGCGGGTCGTGTGTTGTATTGAAATATTACAAGCATTTTCTTTTTACTTTCTCTTACTCCTAGTAAGAGAAAGTATTGTAATCGTGTTAAATTTTTGATATCAAGTTTTCACAAGAAATGTCCGTTTTGAGGTCCCCCGGGGTAAAAAAAAAAAAATCTGGTGTGAAACACTCACACAACTTTGTCACACAATTTTTAATAAAACTTGTAGCTCTTTGTATATGTAGTTGATATACACCAAGTTTAAAGAAAATCGTCGGAGCCATTTTTGAGAAAATCGCAAAAACGTAAAAAAAACAACTTGTAAAGTGGTACTTCCGGTTGACGAATTTTGACAGATAACGTACTGTCAGATCCCATGGTGATACCTAAACGGAATACCAAGTTGCAACTTTCTACGGTTTTTTATTTTTGAGCTAAGCTGTTCACATACATACACACACATTCACAGACAGACAGACACACACACCATTTGCTAAAAACCACTTTTATGGACTCAGGGGACCTCAAAACGGATATTTCCGGTGAAAACTCGATATCGAAATCGAAAATTTGACACGATTACAATACTTCATACATAATGATCTGTGTGAATGTGAACAGCACAGCTCAAAAATGAAAAACCGTGGAATGTTGAAACTTGATATTCCGTTTAGGTACCACCATGGGATCTCACAGTGACTTATTTGTCAAAATTCTCAATCGGAAGTAGCATTTTACAAGTTTTTTTTTTTTTTTTTTTTGCAAAGATCTACAACTTTTATTTAAGACTTTTCTCTAGAAAAATTCATTTAAGGGCACTTTTAGGGAAGGGGTGGCGTTAGGTTTTCATGTAAAGTGCTATCATAGTTGATTATACAATTCTACCATCCGAAGAAAATTAATTAGAAATAAATAGATGGACAAAATACCAAGTTTCACGGAAATAAGTAAACCGGAAGTGCGCTTTTATTGAACAGTTTTTTTTTTTCAGTTTTCGACGAATTTCATTAAATTTGGTACACTAACTATAAAATTTATTAATTATAATTTTGAGAACTGCAGTAAGAGAAGTTGTGTGAGTGTTTCACACCAGATTTTTTTATTTTTATAATTACCATTATTTTTTTACATCAATTGGAGAGATTAATAAATTTTGCAGATTTTTTTTTGTTTGTCTAAGGAAATAATTTATAATAAATGTTTAAAAAAAAAAAAAAAATATGATGAAGATAGTGGATGATGACTGAACATTTTCAGCGGACAAGTGAAAAAGAATAAAGGCACTCTTGGGGGAACCTAAAGTGAAGTGTTCTATCTAAAATCTAAGAGGACGCTTAGAGTAGAAATCGATACGATGGAACACTTTAAAAGCTTCAACTTAAAGGAGTATTCAATGTTGAAACAATAAAGATTTGAAACAATAAAAGTTTAGTGCAGGCTTGTAGATAAATGTATTATTATAATGGTACTTTTATAAAATGTTCAGTATAATTGAAATGTGAATTCTAATTCAGTATCAAAGAAATGTTAAGATTAAAGCACCTTATGTTCATTTTTTTTTTCAAAATTTTTTTGTATAGACTATCTTTCTTTATTATGGATGTGCATAGGAATTTAGATAACATGATCCAATCAATAATCTACATTTAAGCTTTATATTTTGATCAATACATCTTAGGCATTTTAAGGTCTTTTTCTCTTGATGCTAGAATCTATGGAATCTATGCTTCTCTTAGCAATTAGAAAATATTAAAGGCTGGCTTCAGACATGACCACTTTGTAGAGCGGCTAGGGATTTCTGCTTAGAGATAAATGGAAATGATTACTGGGAAGGCAAGAAGAATAATTGTGGTCCATTAACTTGTTCAAACGGACTATATCAGAAGTGTCGCTTTTTTACTTTCCCTTACTCCTTAGTAAGAGGAAGTATTGTAGTCGTCTCAAATCTTCGATATTGAGTTTTCACCGGAAATATCCGTTTTGAGGTTCCCTGAGTCCAAAAAAATGGTTTTTTGGCAAAAATGGTCTGTGTGTTTGTGAGTGTATGTGATGAACAGCATAGCTCAAAAATGAAAAACCGTAGAAAGTTGAAACCTAATATTTCATTTAGATATCACCATGGCATCTGACAGTACGTTATCTGTCAAAATTCCTCAACCTTTCAAGAAAATTAGTAGTGCGCTATTACTGAACAATTTTTTCAGTTTTCGACAAATTTCATTAAATTTGGTACACAAACTATGAAATTTGTCAATTTTAGTTTTGAGAACTGGAGTAAGAGAAAGTTGTGTGAGTGTTTCACACCAGATTTTTTTTTTAAAACATAGAAATATTTTTCAGTGGAGCTTAACGTACCAAATTAGGTGTCGTGTACGGGGGCGGAAGCACCTACGTTAACATTTTTCATACCAATATAAAATTTAGCAGTTATACGCGGGACTCGAACTGGGGTCCTCCCAGTTACAAGTCCATGCTCATAACCACTTCACTAACACCCGCCCCACATAGACATATATTAAATAGACCGTTTCAGAAGTCGCCACTTTGAGCGTTTTTTTTTTTGCCGCATCAGAAGCGCTTCTATTCTTTCTTTCTATTTTGTTTATTACTTTGGGAAATTGGTACCTATTTTCACAAACTTTTCATCTGATAACTTAGGGATCCGAATCATTAAAAATTCATAGGATCTGAAGAGCAAAGAATCAAACATTAGATACTCCCCACCTAGGCCAGACTAAAAAGAAACCTATTCAATCAAATATATAGAGCTATAGAAGAACAATTCAGGACAGTTTTTACAACAGTCATCCACACCAGTCAGCAGCAACCAATCTAGCTACATTCTAATTCTCACCCAGTCTGTCTCTCTCTTAATTATTCTCTCGCTACCTCCTTCTCTGACTTCTATTAACAGTGTAAAGTCCTTGCAGTTTCTGTTTCTACTTTATTATACAGTGTTCAACACATCTACTTGTTTATTTCTTTCACTCTTCTAAATCTATATCTCTAATTCTCTCTCTCGTCTCTCATCCATTATAAGAGTGGGTGCCTCAGTTCTAACGCGGAAATTTATGTTAGAATCTTAATTAATAAGTTGTTTTTTTTAAAATTTCCTTTATCTTATACCTTTTTACCGCCGGCCAAACTGAGAATCACAGATATTTCATCGGTATATCTGTTCGTTCGGCCGAAGTCTCTTTGAGGGATTAACTCTGTATTCCGCCTTTTCACTGTAACTTAACTCGCTCTTCTTTCCTCTATTTCCCGCCTTTTCAAATAACTGATCGCGCTCTTTTTCCTTTGTTGTTTTTGCCGCCGGCGCAATTTTCACATACACTCTTCTCTTTTCTGTTCCTTATTATTCTTTGCTTTTCTGACTGTTGTGAAATGCACCGTTTATTCGCCGTTCACTTTTTATGTGCATCAAGTGCTCTTTTCGCCTATTTTGTTTCGCCTTCGCGAGTGTATTTACTCTCCCAGTGTTACCCGTTGTAAGCATTACTGAGAATTAACTTGATTTACGCCTTCTTCTCATTCAAGGAGAAGAACACTCATCTAATTTCATCGCCTTCCCAGCTTCAAGACCTTCTTCAACGTCATCCATTGATATCTTACTGCACCTCACTCATCACTCACACATACAACATTCACACCTAAAAAACTTTCACACGCCTCATTTACACCAGCCCCTTTAGGTTACTTCACCGCAGCCCAGCGCCAACGTTCTTGCTTCCGTTTACATCATCTTCGAGGCGAGTTCAGTTTTATATATCTTTCTGCCAATAACTATCTCTTCTCTTACCTTATCATTACAAATAACATTATTACTTCTGATTTAGTATATTTTTATATCTTCTATTTTCATACGTGCGTTGGTCGTTACATTCCCGCTTCGGGGTACAATACCTATACACAAAAAAGTTGCTTACATCTATGCATGCCAGTGTATCGACATTTTGAAACTTTTATAAACATTGTGACGTACCAGCATATCCTTCTATTGGTGCCTATGACTTGAAAAGTCGCAAAGTACTTAGAAAACATTGGAGATATTTTCCGTGATAGCCTGCTTCTTTTTATGGTCATCGACCGGTTTCAGGCGTTCGCTCATCACCAGGATGTTTTGTCAAAACAGTGTGATAACGTAGACTGGCACAAAGCAAATTTAGTTGATACACTCTATGCAAGTCTATGTTATCACATGGTTTTGACAAAACATCCTGATGAAGGGCGAACACCCAAAACTGGTCGATGATCACAATAAAGAACCAGGCTAACAGGGAAAATACCTTTGAATGCTTACTAGCTATGCGGATCCAACTACAACAACTTCCTAGAAAACAATATGTTTAATAAGGTTTATTATAGGCTATTTTTAATTGTTGAGAATAGTTTTGTATTTAATAACCAACAAGTGTAATAGCCTTTGGAAATTTTCTTGATTTTTAAGTTTCAATTTTCTGACGTTTCGACATTGTACATGCCATCACCAAAAACACCAACATTTTTACATTGAAACTATTTTTTATTTCCAAAAATATCTAGTGTTTTAGTTCATGGTACTTCCTTCTTCCTCCTCCTTACATGCTCCTCGGGTTTTATTGATTCTTTTTTTGGTTGTCCTTGAACTTGTATAATTAGGTTTATTATAGTTTATTTTTAATAAAACACCAAATATTTTGGGAAATAAAAAGTATTAAATGTAAAAATGTTGTACCTTTGACAAATAACATGTACTTTACAATTCGAAACGTCATGAAATTAAAATTTAATCAAAAACATTTGGGAAAATGTTTGTTTTCAATTTAGTTTCTTTTATTTTGGTTCATTTAATATAATAATAAGTAATTATAATAAATGATGATTTTTTTTTTAAATTAAAATAATTCAGAGTTTACGGTGCATAAAAATTATTAATTACATTAAAGCACGCTAATGTTGGCGTTAGAAATTTTGCCGGCATCTTGTTCGCACTTCCATGGCTGTTCAAAAAAGTGTATGTCCTAAATTTTCGTCTTCAGACGTGGCCTAGTAACAGATTTAATTCAGTCTAAAAATTTACACTGAGTAAGATAGTATGAGATAACCTTGGAAAGGATTCCAGTGCCTTTTTTGTCTTTATAATAAGACTTATCAGGCAATAGCGTGATATAGTTTTCGTGTAAACGTAAAATGATTTTGATCTTTCATGCACCAAATTTCATAACCTTAGTACCCTGGGGCATTCATGGTAGCACAACAAACATATAATTACTGTTTATAAAACCGCCAGTAACTCTACAGCCATCCAAATATCGTTTTAATAGTTTTCCACGTTCTGCCCAATAGGTCTTTATAAAAAGCGGAAGAGTTTCCCTTAATAAAAAAACTTCGCTTGCCATGTCCTTCATACTATTCTGAGAGGTTTTCATCATTAATGATTGAATCAATGAGTTAATGAAGTGTCTGATGTCAAAAAATGTTACCGAGATGACGGAAGTAAAGTCAGAGTTATCTTTAATCTGTTTCTTGTCCATCAAGGCGCCCTAATTAGTGCCTTAATATTCTCAAAACCTAGCTCCACTAATCTGCTTACATATCAATTTGACCTATCAACTTAGATGTATTGCATTTTTACCCTGATTCTTTTTCTCCCATGGACACATGCTGGGACTGCTATATCCTCCATAGGCAACTGAGTATTCTAGTAAACAAATCACATAGACAATCAATAGGATGGAACCACGATCCTCCTTTAATATTCTACAAAAACGGAAATAAAATTTCACACACACAAACATGTAGTTTAACAACATTTTTCTTCGAACTCTGGATCCCTCAAAACATATATTTCCGGTTAAAACTCAAGTTCAAAAATTTGTCACGATTATGAAATTCCTTTTCCCAGGAGTAAGAGAAAGTAAAAAATCTGGTGTGAAAAACACACACACACACACACACACACAACTTTCTCTTAATCCAGTTTTCAAAATTGTAACTAATTTTATAGTTAGTGTTTGGTATTTAATATAAATTCAAATTTGCCTCCAACGGTGTACAATAATTTCAGTTTGGAGAGGGGCATTGTACTAACATGATAATAATTTACTAATTTATGTGGCTGTGTCCTAAGAGCAGAGAGGGTTTAACCTATGCATTTTCTCCTCTCTCAATCAGTCGTCGATTTAAGCTCAAGGAATCAGTCATTACGCAACACTTCCTTGAATAGGTCACAGTGTAATACCTATACAATTCATGCCAGTTCGGTCGCCATTAATTGTGAAAACCCAAGTTTGTTACTTCCGCTTTTCCTGCGTAGTGTTAATGAACTGGTCCTTTTGTCAATTTAGCGGCTCGGTTCTCTCAGTCTTCATAGGTTATTTGGAAGCCACATGGTTGTTAGTTCCAGTTGGTTTCTGCCAAGCAGCTTCTGGGAGCCCATTTATTTATTATCTGTAATCGACAAGACTCAAGAGTTACAGGCACATAACATTTCCAATTTCTCCTTTCTCCTTGGCTTCGATATGGGATAACGACACATGGGTCTTCCAACACTGGTAACCAAGATTATGCGTTTTAAGGTAAGCGCCACTCCTTTGGCTGTTGAAAGTGATAATAAATAATATTTGCTACACTTTTGAATTTTAATTTATATATTCATTTTTCCTCATATAATTTTTAATATTTTAATTTCCCATTTTGCTCAACCATAATATTATTATATTTTCACTCTTCAGTCTATATTTTCGCTGTTTTCTAATAATCAGAGTCCACCCGAGGAATCTCACCTCAGTTGTTGTACTTGGTTCCGCATAGCTGGAAAGCATCAGAGATATTTTCCGTGATAGCCTGCTTCATTTTGTGGTCATCGACCGATTTCGTGGTCCTGCTCTGTGCAAGACTATGTTATCTCATTGTTTGACAAAAAACATACTGATGATGGGCGAACGCCCGAAACCGGTCGATGGACCACAAAAAAAAGTGGGCTATCACGGAAAATATCTCTGATGGAAAATATCTCACCTCAATTTATCATTAATTATCTTTCCTGTATTTACCAGAGGTTGAAATAATAAGATGTAAAATAGAGCTCACTATCATTTTTTATTCCCTGTTATTTATTAACCAGTTTGTATACCAAATTTAATGAAAATGGACCTTGTTTTATGAAGAAAATCGCGGAAACCGAAAGAAAGTGTTCAGTAAATAACGTACTTTCATTTTACTAATGTTTTTGAAACTTGGAATTTTTGGCAATCTATTTATTTCTAATTAATTTTGTCTAGCTGGTAAAATTGTATAATCAACTATGACAGTACTTTGGAGGAAAACATAACCTCGGCCATCCCCCAAAAGCCCTTTTAAATGACTTTACCCGGAGAAATGTTTTAAATAAAAGTTTTAGCTGCTTTATATGTGCAGTTCACATACTTAGTTTAAAGAAAATCATTGGAACCGTTTTAGAGAAAATAAAAGAAAACTGAAAAATACTTTTCAGTAAAAAAAAAACGCACATTTGGTCATCCGATTTTCATCAAACTCAGAATTTCAACAATATATTTAATTCTAATTAATATTACGTAGATGATAGAATTGTGTTATAAACTGAAATAGTACTTTAGAAGAAAATCTAACTCCACCTCTCCACCCAAACTTTACCCTTAAATGATTTTATCCGGAGAAATGTTTCAAATAAAAGTTGTAGCTCTTTGTATGTGTAGTTCGCATATTTAGTTTAAAGAAAATCGTTGGGAGCCGTTTTCGAAAAAAATCACAAAAAAAACAAAAAAAAAAACATATCAGTCAAGTGGCACTTCCGGTTGAAACGATTTTTACGAAAAGCTTGTTCTCCGATCCACTGAGAGTACTTTAACGAAATATTTAATTTGAACTCAACGGACCTCAAAACGGATATTTCCGGTGAAAACTCGATATCGAAAATTTGTCACGAATACAATACTTCCTTATTTACTAGTAGTTAGAGAAAATACAAAAATTAGATAATCATTTCAGAATTATCCCTAAATGAGGATTAGTATTAGCACAAACATCACATTAATCATTCGGGACATATTAATTTTATGAATAAAACCCCGTTGGGAGCTGTAGAAAATGTACTAATTAGAATTCTTCACTTTATTTCTACTTGTTCATCTATATCTCAATATCATTTTTAATTAATAATACCAAACATTTGAAGTAAATTAAAATTAGACCAAGCTTGTCTATTAATGAAGAACATTAGAGAATTTTTCTTAATGAATTTTTTGACCCAGAAAGAAATTCACACATTTTTTTCTGTATTTTGCCAAACTAGAATTTAAATATCATAATTAAAACTATTTTCAAACTTGGAAATTTTGAAATAAACATCACTATAAATGAAATATTCATTTAATTTCTTAACTAATATGCTAAATTTAAATTGGTTACTTTAATTTATGATTCCGTATATATATTTTGAATTTATATCATAACAAATGTGTAGATAATATATTTAGAAATATTAATTGTGCAAATAGTGGATTTCTACAAATGTACTTACGTATATGTTTATTTAAAATTATATTCCATGTACAATTTATATTTTAAAGAGCTTATAGGTAGACATATCAGTAAAGCGGGGGGAGAGCCAGGAGGTTTGGCGATATACAAATGTAGAAACAGGCGTACAAAAAGAAAAAAAAAAATATATGAATCTTTGGCACAGAAATCATCATACTCTCCATTCATTAAAAAACTATATACGTATATATACTGAAAAAGTTTTTGGTACATTGTCAACACCTGGGTTACTGTTTCTAAATCAAATTTAACCCCTTTTGCAAACTTTAAAGATAAGCTTAATTTAATTTAATTTAGAGGATGTAATATTTGTTAAAACAAATTTTATTTTATATTTTTCAAATGAACCTTGAAGTTTTATCTGGACATATGATTTCCTAGGGCTATATTTTCAGATTTTCACTTATTTGAAGCCAGTAATGTTTACTTTCTGTCATTAATTTAAGAGAATCTGAGGAGTTAGATGTTTTCTTAGATGGAATGCTCTACATCAAGTGCAGAGTGACTTGCTTGTCTGAGTATCACCATCAATGCAATGATAAATTTGAGAGGTTTTATTTAATTTACTATGCACTTCACACAAAAGTGTGATCCATGGAGGCGAGGATTAAGAACGGTCAAGGTGTCATTAGCTCCAGAACTGCGGAGCCTTATTTCAAAGGCTATTTGAGGAAACGGGAGACATAAATTAGGCCTGCACTCCGTTCCCATTGTTCCAATTTAAGTTTAAAATAAGGTTTTCCAAGTTCTTATGGCATTCAGACAGATTTTCTGGAAGCATGGAGTTTTTAAACTGATATAAATGCTCAAATGGTTCAAAGCCTAAGCGGGAGTAAGTTTCGGGTAAAGCAGAGTTTTAGGGAGTAAGGTATGTGTGTTTGTGTGTGTGTGTGTGTGTGAGAGAGAGAGAGAGAGTGAGAGAGAATGATACAAGGAATTTATCAAAATTCCGGCTCACAATCCATCCTTATTACTTAATAGGTTGATAGGATTGAGCTCTTAAATCTTCCTTATAATCTAATTAATCCCATTTAATGATCTTGATGGCTGTAAGAGCTTTGGCAACTACAAAAAAGAAAAGACTTACTTACTTATTCTCTTCCTCTTCTACCTTGCAGTTGTAATGACATGGCAAGGTCATAGCAATGTCAAACCTTCACAACACATAACAAAAGAAAGAATAATTTATAACTAGTGGCCTAGCCGGCCGCTGTCTTCAAGACAAGGCCGCGGCCAAACAAACAAAACCAAGGGTCAATACTTTACATCAAAGCAAGCACCGATAAGCTGGCCGCTGGTCACCGAACTAACCAAGGTCGCACACTAGGACAGATGTCTTGGTGTGAGTGTTGCTAACACTGATATAAACTTCGCCCCATTGGAAGAGGGGATGATTATACTTCAGTACGTCTTCAAGATCATTATACGAGCAGCAGTTCCGCGTCACTATACAGTTTTTATTTATACTTATTTCCTTAGTTGTGCATCTTAGTTCATTTATTTTAATCATTCTAAATTATTAGTTATTTATCTCCTATTTATTTCTAAGTATTTCTTGTTAATAGTTACCATTACTCACGTTTAAATTATTGTACAAATATAGTCTATTTTTATAAATTCCGTGTTAATAATTCGAGCACTAACTTCCATCCTCTTCAAGACATCTACTACATACCTCAGGAATCACAATAAACGATTCCACTACAGATTGTAGAGGATTTGCAAAAGATCGCCATCCGTCTCTATCTCTGGCCATTGATTTAACCTTGCCTACTGTCGTGCCAGTTTCCCCAAGGCATTCTGTAATATTATCTAGCCAGGTAATTCTTCTTCTTCCTAATGGTCTCTTACCAGTACACCTGGCTTTATAGGCTCGTTTAGGATGTCTTGCATGCTCCATCCTTATAATATGCCTAAACCATCTTAGTTGGGTGCGTCTAATTCGCTCCACAACCCAGATTACTTCTAATAGTAGTGTTCCTGACTCGGTCCCTTCTTGTCTTATCCTCTCGGAGCTATCGCATTTCCGCCGCTTGTATACGGCTTTTGCAGCTTTTCCTAAGGGCCCAAGATTCACATCCGTATGTGAGGGTTGGAAGGTATATTGAATTAAAAATCCTTAGCTTCGTTCGCTAAGAGACCTCTCTTTTGCTAATGAATTTTTGGTGGATTGATGGGTTGGAACAACCTTCCAGATGCCGCACACCTTGCATTTAACTCGTCTTTAACCCTGCCAAATGAGCTGACGCCCACTTGTTCAAGTGGTTTTGTCTTTATCCTTATAGTATGTCTCTTTTCCGCTCTGCTTACTAGCATGGTTTTACTTTTCTCTAGGCTTATTTGCATATTTCTCTTTTCTAGCTCCTCCACCCAAACATTGACGTTATGTTGGAGCTTCTCCTTAAAGTCTGCTATATTATCTGCATATATCAGGGAAGAGAATGTTACTGGTTCTAACTGTCTATATCCTAACTGGAAATTCTTGGTTTTTGGTTTGACAAGGTTTTTGTATGTTGTCCATGAATATAATAAAGAGTAATGGACTTAGACTGTCTCCCTGTCTCACACCTGCCGTAGTTGTGAATGTTTCAGACGACAGGTTAGATGTTCTTACATAATTGCAGCAATTCTTTTTATCAAGGTCTTATTAACGTTCCTCTTTGCCAGTACTTTCCACATTTGTAAACGTGGATCAGATGTATCCACGTGCTCCATCCTTACTGACCTATTTAAAACAAGGATATGATTTGAAATTGAAACTATTATAATTGAAGCAGGAAAGACTAAATTGCTTGAAATGTTTGTGAGACTATTAATTGAGACAGGTGCACTTATTTGAGGACTGAATATATAAAAAAAAAAAACATACATTTTTATTGTTGACTAAGTAGCGCTTTGCTAAAACCAGTTTATCTTTTGTATTTGTCATATCTGTCATTAGCCTGAAGAGTGGCAAGCTACCCCTCCTTACATAATTTATCTAATTGGTTAATACATAAACATTATTTATTGCTATATGGAGAGTATTTACATTTATCATCTTAATCCATTACCACAAAATACATAAATTATAATACTCATATATACTTTGAACACAGAATGCTGTCACAGTGGAAACGCTGTTATTTGGAGCGTCTCTATTCTCAGGAGGCTCACGCTCAGAAGCGCACACATTGTAGGGGCATTGTGTACCGTACACGGCAAAAGGGCGCTCTCAGAATTAAGTATCTTTTTGCCAGAGGAAGAGTTGAAGTAAGAAAACAACCACGGTTTGCCTACATAGGTAACGTTTATACAATATGGAGCTTAGCAGAACCACGTTTGGAGATTGTCTTATTATCTCTTGTGCTGAATTTGGAACCTGGGGTACAAACATCGTCCCATTGTAAAACACTTTAGTTTCTTCGGGTTGTAACTGTGTTAGTGGTTTGTTATTAACCGTTGTTTCAATCATATTACAAAATAGGCTTCTTCAGAATAATGTAGCCTCTAATGGCTAAACCAACACAGGGTTATAACAACCATTGGGGCGGTCTTCACCGGAAGACGTATGTGTTTTATATGACAATGGCCGCCAGAACCTGCAAAGATAATATCATCCGTGGTATTCATTAAGTCTCAGAGCTGATGTGAAAGTAAATACGGAAGAGCACAAAGGCTACATGAGACGTTAATCTGAGATGAAGTCAATTATTTAGTTCATCAAGAAACTGGACTTATCTGATGTTGAATCCTATACTGTTGTAAAAGAAGACATTACAAGAGAGATCGAGTCTTTATAATTCCACATATTTCAGATACAATATGTAAATAAAGAATTATATATTTTGGACAATTTATATAGTGTAGTCTATAAAAAAGTATAACCTTCCTCACATATTTACCAGGAGAAAAATTAAACCTGAAGAAATATCATGTCATTAATTAATACGATGTCTATGATTTACGCCTTGATGAAATATTTAAACTGTATCTCTCTAACGTGGTGTTACGTTCTAATAAATAAAAAAAAATTTTAATGTCATATTTAATTTGTCGTATTTTAGCTCTCTCAAATATTCTTAAATTATGCTGAGGAGTGAATATTGTATGGAAGTTTTCTAATTAGAGATTTCATTCTAAAAATATAAATTATTTCTGGTATTTATCCGTCGTAGCATGCATATTTATATTGGTCCTGACCGGTTACGGATTTTCATCCATTGTGAGAGTAAGTTCACGAAGTTCGTGTAGAGAGTTCACTCCCTGACGTATAACCTCCCCATATATATATATATATACAACCAACAAGTGTGAGTGTAACAGAAAACATTACGTTGAAGTGAACTTTCTACACGAACTTGGTGAAATGGCTCTGACGATGATGAAAATCCGAAACCGGTCAGGAACAATATAAATATGCATGCCTCGACGATAAAATACCAGATGTTATCCAGCATTGCGGACCCATCCTTATATTCAATATTGTAACGTGTTTCCCTCTAAACTAGCTACTGCAACCAGTTTTAAGTGGGTTCGTATAGATAAAATATTTTAAACTTCAATAAAGAAAACACCAATTTATTGTTATACACAATAAATTACAAAATACAACACTTAATAATAATTACTTCCCAGTTTAAACCACAAAAGTTCCCTTTGTTCACTTTTTATACACTTTTGACAAACTAGTGACTTCGTTTGTAACTGGAAAACACTCCCAACTCTTTGTGATCCCACTATTTATACCGGTGGGGATCTTCTAGAACTTCCTCGATTCTTCTAGAGAGAACTAGAGCGCCGCCAGCGCTTCCAGCGGCCAGTAGGAGAACCTTAGGTACCTGCCTTCTCTCCTAGATGGCACCACTGGCTGCGTTACAATATAAATTATTTCGTAAGATTTCATTGAGCTCGCTGCAAAGATATTGTAATGTGCAGAATTCTTGGGAAATAATATAAATTATAATTTTATGTCTGGCATTTTATTCGTTTGTAGCTTGCTTATTTTGCTTATTCCTGACTGGTTTTCGGATTTTAACCCATCGTCAAAAAAGGCTATCCATTCATTTAGAGAGCGGACATCAACTTAATGTTATGTTCAATCAATAAATGTGGTGTGTGACAGAAACATACGTAAGTTGAACTCCACTCTCTACATGAATTGATAGCGTTACTGTGACGATGAATGACAATCCCAAAACCGGTCAGGTACAAGCAAAATAATAAACATGCTATGACGAATAAAATACCAGATGTTATCGGTCCCATTCACAGATACAATTATACTTTTTATACTTAAGTTAGATTAAAACTTAAGAAATAAATCAATATTACAGTTTACTGTGATGTTAAGGTCTGCATTTTTTTGACGGTTCGAAAATCACAAAAGAGCACCGTCAGGAAGATGATTTTATTTGTCTTGCTATTATAGTTCAAATAAAAGGAATTTTCCTTCTTGAATTTTCTCCTTTTTTAGGGAGAGATCTTGATCAAAATTTGAACCATATAAAGACTAAGAGCTGTGCTCCGTGTTAACTTATAGTAGAAGTTGCTGGAAGTGCTATACCTAAATTTAAGACGCGTAACCTTCAACTTTGAGATTTTATGAATTTGTTAGTTTTTATATTCAGTAATTTCTCCCTAAATTATTTACATGCTTATTATCATTGTGCTATATGTTGCATATGTAATTTATATACTTATATCGAATTGTGAATGATTATGTCTATTTATTTTCTTATTTACACCTCTCCCTAATTCAGATAAACATAGAATCTCCTAAATCATTTTGGTAAAGAAGTCCCTCACTAAAATTAATAATTCTTTTAATTCCTTAATATGGTTATTATTTAATTGATTATTAACATTTATAATTAAATTTGATTAATTCTCCAACATATTAAATATTAAAATTAGAACAATAATAAGTCGTAGTGGTCCATACCTAATATAATGTTTATTTTTGTATTCAAGGAAGCAGAAATTATCTCTAGCCACCAATAATCTCATTTTGCAATCTTACAGGTCTGTTCCATTTTTTTTTTAACATTCCCTGATTATTTATGTATATTGAGCTCAATTGTATTTTTAGTCTGGTTTTATGAAACATTGCGTTTCTGCCCTTGGATATATTTTTGTTTCTTATGTTTACTTCTCATATCTGATATCTATGTATTTGGTCAATATTTCTTGATTTCTTTGATTATTTAAAAGTATTATAGTTTATTTGGAAACCATAAACTATATAGTTATATTGTTACATATAATCATACCAACCATTATATGAAACAGTTAAAAAAATTTAAAAAAAAAATCTTATGGTAAATATACTCATTCGACTTTTTCCCACTTAATTTCTCCAAATCTCTATTTTACTTGTACCATTTTAGTAAGAAAATTACTTTTGGGAGTTCTAGGGGAGCGAAGAAATCAGGCTTCACTCTTTATTTCTATTTCTAAATATTTTTAGTTATACTAACTTAACTATATAAGTAGATTAGATTAGATTCTTTGGGGGATTGGCTCTTCAGCCTGCGCCACCCCGACTCCATGGGTCTATTGTGGCATCCCCTAAGTTGGAGACCCTACCCCCGTCCTGTCCTTCATCGAACTGTGGAGTCTGGGGAGTTCTCCCCTTGAGGACAATTACAGCACCTATCTTCAGAGCACCCTCTCGAATCCTATCTGCCTTAATAGACTTAATAGACCCGAGAGGGGCCCTTGGCTAAGGCCTCCAGGCACCAGCTTTTCTTGGAAAAGGCGGTACCTCAGCCATACTAGCCCCTCGCACTGACATAGCACGTGCAATGCTGTTTCCTCTTCTTCCTGACAAAACCTACACAGGCTATCCGTTGCCAGGCCTATGCGATGCATGTGCTTATTAAGTCTGCAATGGCCAGTGAGAACGCCAACTGCTATCCTTATGGCCACCCGGCCTACTTGGACTAATTCCGCAGTTAGCTTGGGCGAGTGGCTATGGATAAACGTTTTCGCCTGCCTCTGGCCTGAAGTTTTGATCCACCATTCCCTTGATCGGTCCTGCATCCATGTCTTGATGGATGCACTCCTGAGGCATCTTGAGACGCCACAGAACGGCTCCGGCCCAATAAGTGCTCTGATTGAACCCTCCCAAGCCAGGCGGTCCGCCGCCTCATTGCCTCTATAACCCGAGTGCCCAGCTACCAAAACCAGGAAGACCTTATTATGGCTACTAATTTCCCTGAGTGCACCTAGGCAATCCCACACCAGCCTTGAGCTGATCTCCCACGAGTCAATTGCCCGCAGGGTCGCCTGGCTATCCAAATAAATGCACTCCGCGTCTTCTTATTTCGGCGGCGCAGGTAAGAATTGCGACTAGCTCCGTCTGAAAGACCGTAGCTAGCCTTCCCAGGCTTATCGAGATATTACATCTGGGATGAGCCTCGTAAACCCCGGTTCCCACTCCTTCTTCTATCTTAGACCCTCTGTCAACTATATAAGTAAAGCAATGTCTATTTTTTCAGGCGGTCTTAACTTCCAACTACCAAATTAGGTGTCGTGGATGAGAGTGGAAACACCTACTTTACTAATAACATTTTTTAAACAAATATAATATTTAGCAATTATACGCGGGACTTGAACTGGGAACCTCCTACTTACAAGTCCATGCGCATAACCACTACACCAACACCCGCCACAAACTATATAATACCAAGGACAATTAAATATGTTTAAAATTACCAATTTTTTTAAGCAAATCTATGTACTGGAAGTATGAATTTAAGAATGAATTTTTCGAGATTTCTCGAAAACAACTTTAAAGATTTTCTCTAAACTTGTTTTATGAAACTTATAAAAATTCTTACTCTTATTTTAAAATTTAATTAAGGATTTTCTGTGAGGATGTAGACGTCAAACTTACGTCTATTTGGTTCACTATAATAATAAAGTTTCCTGATAGGGTTTGAGGGGCACTTTTTTCTGAAGCTATTGACTAAGAGAGCTCAGAGAGGCTATAGAGTGAAACAAAGCCGTTTCTGTTTGCCATCTAGGACCAGGCTGTCAATGCTGAAGGCATGAACATCTTAGGTTTCAATATTCAATATTGATAGCATATGTCGTCTGCGCGAAATCATACAGCAAATCTGCTGTAAAAGCCGTGCATTGGCACCAAGTGACTACTTGCAGAGGCATAATAATGTGGCAAAAGTACAAGCGCTAGCCAAAAGGAAGAGATACCTTATTATAAGTGTAAACCTGAGCAGGTGCTTCGAAGCGATAAGGTAAGAATCTGTAGCAAAGTGCTATAAAACTGTCAGGGCGACAGTAGCAAACAAGCCTGATATAATCTTGTTTAGTAAGGCAGAGTACAAGGCCAATATTGTAGACATAATGGTTCCATTGGTGATCACAATTTGGTTCAAACGGATATTCCAGCTTCTTACTGCAATAGTTACTGTTTTTTTCTTTTCTTTTTTTTTTTTTATACTTAAAGCGCGTCAACATCTATGGCCATTGGCGCCTGGACCCTTCTCAGTGCACTGCCGGTTCTCTTGATATAGACAGCATTATCCACATCGGTCAGTGAGCTGTGTAGAGGTTCCTAGGACAG
Organism: Triatoma infestans; assembly: GCA_011037195.1. Taxonomy (NCBI): domain Eukaryota; kingdom Metazoa; phylum Arthropoda; class Insecta; order Hemiptera; family Reduviidae; genus Triatoma; species Triatoma infestans. The sequence goes on from JAAEAF010004179.1 coordinate 40,322, forward strand.
CACCACTGGAGGAACTAGGGACCTCCGTGTGAGTCTAGCGCGCTACCGCTGAATTATATCCCTTCCCTTTATAACTATTGTTTGAGAGAAGTACAATCCCCAAAAAAAAGGTTGCGTACACTAACTACACGTTATAGACCTATCACTATTATTTGACTTGTTTTAAAAAAAAAAAAAGGTTTATTCAAAGAGGTTTTGGGGGAGCTGCAAGGACGCTTCAACTCAAAAATATCGTTTTGTTGCACTTTAAATTCTCCCACATATGTAATATAATATTGAACAATTAAAGATATATTAAAAATTCCAGGTTTTGGACTAAATTGAGTTTTCAAACAATAGATATATTTTTAGGTCTTTTGAGCCAAAGAAAGAAACACCCATCCATATTATGACAGATTGCTTGGGTTGCGAGGAAATTAGGTTCAGGACTTTTGATCGAAACAGGATATCTGTTCCTAAAAAGAGCTTAGGCTATTTTTCTTAAAGGTTATTGTACGATTTGTTCGAACTGCGGTGATAGGTTTAGACCGGGACGGGATGTTTGTTCTAGACCTGTTCTGTTGTTGTTTTTTTTTGGGGGTAGCTATATGAACGAGATAGTGCAATGTATGTTATAGAAAATTAGCAAAAGCTTGCTCTTAAGAAATTTCATTGATCAGTCTTTCTTCCAGCTTATTGATATTCTCCAGTTAATTTCCACGGAAAAGCTTTCATTTTAAGTAAAGCCCACATATACGGACTCATTCATCCATTTCAACGTCTTTCCTTGTAACAGTATGTCCTCTCTCTTACCAAATCGACAACCATCGATTCAGAACAATAGCAAATCTAAAATTGTTTGGAGTGCGGCCATTCACTATAATTCCTTTATTAGTTCAATCTAGTACTTTCTCTATTTTTTTATATGTTATTACTTTCTCTTACTTAGTAAGAAGAAATATTGTAATCGTATCAAATTTTCTATATCGAGTTTTCACCGGAAATATCCGTTTTGAGGTCTCTGAGTCCCAAAAAAAAGTGTTTTTTAGAAAATGGTCTGGTTGTGTGTGTGTATGTATGTGAACAGCATAGCTCAAAAACGAAAAACCGTAGAAAGTTGAAACTTGATATTCCGTTTAGGTATCACCATGGGATCTGATACTACGTTATCGTCAAAATTCCTCAACCGGAAGACTTCTTTACTAGTTTTTTTTTTTTTATTTTTTGCGATTTTCTCAAAAATGGCTTCGACGATTTTCTTGAAACTTCCTATATAAAATATACATACAAAGATCTACAACTTTTATTTAAAATATTTCTCTGAGAAAATTCATTTAAGGGCATTTTTTAGGGGAGAGGTGGGGGTTTATGTTTTTCTCTAAAGTGCTATCATAGTTGATTATACAATTCTATCATCCAAACAAAATTAATTAGAAATAAATAGATGGCCAAAATTCCGAGTTTCAAGAAAATAGTAAAACCGGAAGTGTGCTTTTACTGGTTTTTTTTTCTCAGTTTTCGACGAATGTCATTAAATTAGGTACACTAATTATAAAATTTGTCAATTATAATTTTGAGAACTAGAGTAAGAGAAAGTTGTGTGAGTGTTTCACACCAGATTTTTTTTTTTTTTTTTAATCAGAACAATACAATGCAGGTTTCACTATATTTAAGAATTGCTAGTCTGTAAAAATTCGATGTTTATGACAGTATGTAAAACAGAACTGCTAGAATTGCAGTAGAGATGGGCATATTGGAGATTGATTGCACACTGGAGTGTTTCATTTCAGATATTCAATTAATATTTTGCTAAGGAATGTGTATTTAATAAAACAATTATGTGCATACAACGATACATGTGCTACGTAAGTGTAAGTATATTATTTATTTTTCATATTCTATGAAAAAAAAAAAAAAAATTAAATATAAAATTATACTAGAGCCAAAAGTAATGAGGCATATTTTTAAATATAAAGAAATTTATTACAATGTTCAAAAGAAAAGTAAGATATTTCAGGATTGTTCTGGCAAAGAATGGCATCATTTAAAGGAAAAAAAACGGTGTGCTGCCAACCTAAAGATAAGCTGAATGACTAAACCAAATTGTAAAACTTTTCAAGTATTTATCCTTGCTAAGGAAGTAGAACAAACATGACAGCCCAAATTAATTTTTTTAATTTCTTCTTATAACCATATTTGTTTTTTTTTTTAATTTATTAAATATTCATATTTTATTGTCTTAGATAAAAAATGTGGAATAAAAAAAACACGATATTTCTACTTATATAATCTACCTTATAATTTTCTATTCACAGTCTGTAACATATTTTAGTTTATTTCGTTAGTATTTGTAGAATATTCTTTTATTGTTAAGTTATTTAGTGGGTCACTTTATAAATAAATAAATTAAGAAACAAACATGATTTTTTTTTTTATTAAAAATAAAAGTGTCATTAGATAATTTATTAATATATAATGATATAAATATAAAGGTACTAGAAGGATTTATATTTTTAGATATACGAGCCTTTAAACATATAATTTATTATCTGAAAATACATTCATTCCTTGGCACTACATTTTATTATTATTATTATACAGTATGCTATATTAAATTTAATTTTATTATCACAAAATTATAAACATAAAATATTGATAGTAAAATTCGATATCGATCAATGAATATTGGTTGGCAATTCTACGTCGTTACTTTAGAGTAAGTAACATCGTTACTTTAAAGTATTTGTATTTGTATTTTTTTATTTTTTATTTATTTATTTATTTTTTAGGAGCAGAAACTCATTTACTTTAAACCCACGCCTTTCATTCTGGCTTGTGTAATGGTTGAGGTAGAATAAGCTGATTGTTAAAATATAAAATGAACATACTATTGATGTTTTTCTCACAATTTAGATTTTTAGCTTTGGTCAACTCAGTAGAACTCTTGCTTGTTTTAACGTTTGATTAGCTGGACAATAGACTTTCTCTCTGACCTATAAAAAGACTTCTTTTGATAGTGAGTTGTCTGAAGATAGTTGAAAGCTTCTTGGGAATGGATACTTTTTACAGCTCTTTGAGAATTATGTAGTAAACTTTTCGATAATTTCTAGTAGGTTTCCTGAATGCCACTTGCAGACTGTTTGGTCACTTCTTGATTGCTTGTTGTATTATAATTCGTCTATGTTGACAGACTAAACCCTACGCTGTCCAAAACCCAACTGGGCCCACACAGAAACCAAACATTTCGCCCAAACTGGGCCCAAACATTTCGCTACTCCAAAGAAAAACCAATAATCAACCGGGCCTAAAGCCAAAATCCAAACCCAGGAATAACCCATCTAAGATGTCCACCATAGTTAAAGTTAATTGGACCATAACCTTAAAGGAAAATAGCCTAAACTCTTCCACAGACATCCTGTTCCGACCAAAGGTGCAATTTGATTTCCTCATAACCCAAGCAATCTGTCAAAAGATGGATGGGTGTTTTCTTTGAGGCATGCGCCCCAGTAAGTAGAGATGTCTCCTTAAAACTCAATGTCCAGTAAGGGATCTAACAAGGTGCCTGAGAGAGATCCATGAAAGTCACAGCAACATCTCCTCACTAATAGCCCTCTCAACCCCCAATGAGCGTATTAGCTCATCTATATGGATGAATACTGTGAAACTAGTCATGACTGGAAGCTTGGCAGACATGTGCTAGAAGACACGCCAACAGCAGGCTCGGGACCAATAAAAGGGAGATAGGCGCCTAATTTGGCAAACCTATCCATCTCATCACTCCCAAAAATTCTCATATAACCCAGACTAGAAGCACATCCTTCAAGGGAAAAAAGCTCTTCTAGTCTTCTAGAATATTTTAGTACCAACTTGGAAGTGAAGACACATGAACTCAGCGCCTTCAATGCAGCTTGACTGCCCGAGCGGATACAGCTCATCCAAAATACAACAAAGAATAGCATAAACTCAGCCTGGAAAATAGTGGTCCATTCATCAAGAGATAATGCCAAGTGATCTCCTGTCTCCAAAATAGACCGCATCTGCAAAATTACCATCCATTCTGGACGTGTAACACCAAAGATAATTATTAGGTATCACATCAAATGGAGCCAATCTTGACTAATCATCCCTAGAAGGTAACTTAATTATAAGAATACACGAAAACAAAAGTCTTTAACATTTTATCCGAAGGAAAAGCTGTTATAGGGACCTTTAAAAGCATCTCACGATGAATGGTTTGAATGATCATATCGCTTTTCCTGCCAACAATCTGCGTGTTTAATTCTATAACAGGCTTTCATTGCCAGGATTTTCACCTCCACAATAGAATAGAATCGGGGAGTGGGGGTGGTGAGCCTCATTCCACTGCGACCTACAAATTGAGATCTATTGTGGATCCCCTTAAATTACAGAACAGCCCCCAGCCTTGCCCTCCTAATCAATCCTAGCAAAGCTGAGAGCGGCTCCGTCATGAAGCTTTCAGCTTCGGGATTGCCCGTCCCCAATTGAAGAAACCTAATCCTCGCCAGGCCGGCGCACTCACAAAGGATGTGCGCCGGGGTCTCCTCCTCTACCTTGCAGAATCGGCATACTGCACTATCCGCAAGTTGTAGGTGGTGCATGTGTCTATTCAGCCTACAATGCCCTGTTAGTAGACCCACAATTAACCTTATATCCCTTCGGGTTTGGCTCAGTAGGTCTTTGGTAAATTTAGGCAAATGTCTTTTAATGAAGAGCTTTGCCTGCCTCTGTCCTGGTGTTCCCTCCCACCAACGCAGACGCTGATCTTCTATCCACCCCTTGATAGAAGTTTGGATGAGGCTCCTGGACAAGCCGCAGAAGGGTTCGGGGCCTATAAAGGTATCCTGCGAGCCCTCCCTCGCTAGGGCATCCGCCCTCTCATTGCCCAGGAACCCCGCATGTCCCGGCACAGGCGAGTGTCAGTTTATTCCGAGTACCCACCTCGGTGAGGGCAAGTAGGCAGTCCCACACCAGTCTTGAGACTATTTGGTGTGAGGCAAGTGCCTTCAGGGCTTCACCTCCACAAAGAGCGGTGGGATTTCCAACAAAGTCTATATAGCAGCAGTTGGCGTGGTCACCGCCAGACATGCCAAGATTTGAATATCATCAAGCAGAAGTCTAGCGGATCTTATCTCAATGTGACATACTACCCCACCCAGCCACATATAACAATCTAGGTTTAATAATCCTTTGTTGGTTGTATTCTTAAAATTTGATTTCAAACTGAACAAGCCTAGATTTCTTAAGAACTGAACAAGCCTAGGTACGGAATGCAAGGGAAGAAATAACTGGTTAGTTGAAATGCAAGGTCATATTTGAAAATGACATGCGGACCAAATTAGAGAAAGAAGCGGGCCTTAAAGTGGTCAAAAACAGAAAAATAACATAAGGTGAAGAATAGGGAGGCACACTAGAATAAAGGAAGGGAAAAGAATGGTGGTGGATTAATTCAAGGTGGAAAAAGTTATATATACCTATAACAATTTGGATAAGAAGTTGAGGTGTACTGTGGTATTGGGTTGGATCCCCTTAGCTTTCATTGTATTTGACATATTAATAAGAGTATATATAATAAAGTATATTTGTTACCCGCCTATGATACCTGGTAATTGATACCCTACTATGATATCTGGTAATTGGACGTAAAGCTAATTACTAAAAAAAAATAGGCAATAATACTAAATTAAATTTTACGTTAACTTCTGTGATCTTTCTTTCATAAACTATTTTACAACTGGATAATTAGTGGTGAAAATATCAATCAATTTCAAGGTGATGCAATTTTTGTCATTTTACAATATATTTTTATTTAGCAGTTTTCTAAGATATTATAAAATTATACAATAAATATTAAATAATAATAAATTGAATAAGATAAATTAGCAATGTATTACAATAAAGTTATAATTATAAAATACAACGCATTAATTGTATGAATCCAATGATTTGTAGTTAGTAGAGCTATTCTAAAGTTCCAAGGATTTATACAAGGGCCGATTATTACTATACCTTCAAGGTAGTTGTGTTGTTATCGGTAAGGTCTAGCGCTATTAGAATAGGCCAGGGGTGAAAGGGACAACTATAGCTCTACTAGATAATGACCAAACATTCAAAACAATGCCAGCCTCTTTGCAACATTGATTATACAATAACCCTTCCCCCCCTTACTTCCTTTATATTGTTATAACTTGAATACATTACATTATCATTGTTATTTATTGGTTACTATTTCTATTTATAATTATTGTAATTCCTGGAATATTTATTAGTTTTTTTGTTGTTTTTTTTATAAAAATATAAATTTATTAGACTTTTACTTTGAACAAAGTTTTTACACAAAAGTTTGAATTCAGGTCACTTAACAAAAAAAGAAGTCAGCTGAGTTCATTTTACAATGTGACTTATTACAAAATAAACTTTCTAGATGTAGTTTACTTCAGTAATTAATAAAGATGATACTATTTTCTTCTTTAAGAGCAACATTTATATATCGCCTGATTTTTGTTTTTGTTTTTTTACTTTTTATTCTTACTAAGTATTGGTTTATTGCGTTCTTAAGGTGAAATCGAATTTCACCAGATAATAGTACGCAGTGAGGATTCAAGAGAGAAAATGTTTTCAGCGAATATGATATGTGTGCGCGTGTTTGTGAACATGTTTGAACGAAACTGCTCAAAAACGAAGAAAATCGTAGAAAGTTCTAACTTGATAATCCTCTTAAGTAAATACCATCGCATTTGAAAAGCAAATTCTGGTCAAAATTTATCACCTGAAAGTCAACTTTGCTCAATGTTTCTTTTCTTATAACTTTTATTTTATTTTCTATTATAAGAGTTGCAATCGTGTCAAATTCGCAATATCGAGTTTTCACCGGAAATTTCCGTTTTGAGCTCCCCTGAGTCCAAAAAAGTGGTTTTTAGCAAATGGTCTGTCTGTATGGGTGGTATGTATGTGAACAGGACCTCACTTATTGGCCGAATTGCAACTCTGTAGAATAGTAGACAGCATTATAGAGAACTTCTATTATAAGAAACATACAGGAATCGTACTAATTGACATCGAAAAGTGGACACACCGTTTGGCACACTGGACTCCTGTTTCGCTTAATTGAATAATAAAAATTCCCTCTCTATCTCATTAAATTAGTCTCCTCATATCTCGAAAATAGAAAATCTTACGACGGCATTAACTCTACCTTATCAGTTCCTTATTCCATCCTTGCTGGAGTCCCTCAAGGTTCTATCCTAGGTCCCGCTTTGTTTATTACCTTCATAAACTCCATTACAAAACCTGACAATATTAACCTCGCCCTATACGCTGACGATGTGGCCATACTCGCCACTTCCTGGTGAATTACACAATCTCTAACAGACTTACTAATGCACTGACTACTCTGACAAATGGAAAGTACAGATCAACCACAAAAAGACTGAAGCCATTCTATTTACTACACGTAGACCGTACATCAATCATAACATTACAGTCAATAGTACTACAATACTTTGGTCAGACAGTATCAAATATCTTGGCGTGACAATGGACCGCAGACTTAACTTCACTATACACATAAAATACAGAAATATCGCTGTTAAGACAGGCATCCCGCAACTCCAAATTGTCCACAAAAAACAAATTAATCCTCTATAAAGTTATAATCCGTCCGATGCTCACTTATGCCTTGTTCAGCTTGGAGCTTTATATGTAAGAACAACCTTTCCAAACTCCAAATTGTCCAAAATAAATTCCTCCGTTTTGCTACTAACATGCCCCCGCTACACACGTATACCATATCTTCACGAACTAACTGACACATCCACACAATTACTGACTACATAAAAAACCGACTACCAAAACTTCTGACTAAAAATCACTGTTCACCCAAACCCTCTCTGCCGGTCCATAGCCAGTTACGATATGACATTTGATTATAGGCACAAGCGTATCCAAAAACATCCTTAGAAGCTAACTTTTCATAAAATCATTGGGTTTTTCTTTTTCTTTTTCCCAGATAATTGTAATTAATTAAAATTTGTCTACAGTTAAGCTCACTGGAGGGTTGTAATACTATGTGCATTTGTACACCTGTTTCCAAAGTTTGTATATATTATATGTAAATAACTTGTAAATAAAAATTCTATCTATCTATCTGTATGTAAACAGCATAGGTCAAAAACGAAGAAATCGCAGCAGAAAGTTCATACTTGCGCAATCCGTTTAGGACATCACCAAGGGATCCGGGACAGGAACTTATCTGTCAAAATTCCTCAACCGGTAGAAAACTAACACTTTATTGATAGGATTTTTCAGGTTTTTTTTTTTTTTTTTCAATTTTCTTCAAAAAAAAAAAAATGGACTTCAACGATCTTCTTGTAAACTTATCATATCAACTACACTTATAAAGAGCTTACAACTTTTATTTGAAACATTTCTTCCGGAAAATTCATTTAAGTAGGTTTTTTGGTGGAATGGTGGGGTTATATATTTTCTTCGTACAAATGGTTATTTTAGTTTCACACTAGGTTTCTTTTATTTTTATTACTTTCTCTTACTCCTAGTAAGAGGAAGTATTGTATTCGTGTCAAATTTTCGATATCGAGTTTTCACCGGAAATATCCGTTTTGAGGTCCCTGCGTCCAAAAAAGTGGTTTTAGCAAAGGTCTGTGTGAGTGAGTGTGTGTGTGTGTGTGTGTGTGTATGTGAACAGCATAGCTTAAACACGAAAAATCGTAGGAAGTTAAACTTGATATTCCGTTTAGGTATCACCATGGGATCTGACAGTACGTTATCTTGTCAAAATTCCTCAACCGGAAGTACCACTTTACTAGTTGTTTTTTTACTTTTTGCAATTTTCTCAAAAATGGCTCCAAGATTTTCTTGAAACTTTGGTACATCAACTACACATACAAAGAGCTACAACTTTTATTTGAAACATTTCTCCGGGAAAATTCATTTAAGGGCACTTTTTGGGGGAGGGGTAGGGTTAGGTTTCATGTAAAGTGCTATTTCAGTTTATTAGACAATTCTGTCATCTAAATAATGTTAATTAGAATTAAATATGTTGTTGAAATTCCGAGTTTGAAAAAAATCGGATAACCGGAAGTGCTTTTACTTTACCACTTTACTAAATGATTTTTTTCACTTTTTCGCGATTTTCTCAAAAATGGCTCCGACGAATTTTCTTGAAACTTCTTATATAAACTAAACATACAAGATCTACACTTTTATTTAAAACATTTCTCTGGGAAAATTCATTTAAGGGCACTTTTAAGGAGGGGTGGGTTATGTTTTCTCAAAGGGGATACATAGTTGATTATACAATTCTACATTCAAACAGAATTAATTAAAAATAAATAGATGGCTAAAATTCCGAGTTTCAAGGAAATTAGTAGTGCGCTTTTACTGAACAGTTTTTTTCAGTTTTCGCGATTTCATTAAATTTGGTACACAAACTATAAAATTTGTCAATTATATTTTGAGAACTGGAGTAGAGAAAGTTGTGTGAGTGTTTCACACCAGATTTTTTTTTTAAAATCCTATTTGCACAGATTTAAACATCACTTTTATTGGAAACATTTTTCAGCAAAAAATTGACTTGAAGTGTTTCGGGGGCCATTTGTGACGTTAGATTTTCAAGTATATAATCATCCGCAATGTAATCACATTTCAGTGTACCAACTAACATGTACCAAACTATATTTAAGGGCAACTAAACATTAAAAGAAATTCACATTTTGAAAAAAAAAATTGTCTTTTTTATAATTGTACTTACTGCAGTAAGAAAAAGTCTTGTGGATTTATCATACTATAATTTTAAAATTTTTCTTATTGCTGTTAGAAGGTTGATATTAAGGTCTTATCAGAAGTTTCACTTTCTCTTTCGTAAATAATATTGTAAGAGCAAGAATTGCGAAGATGTGTCAAATGGTTCAAATAATTACTTCCTGAATCACTTCTCGGAATCATCAGAGATATTTTACCGTGATAGCTGCTTCTTTTTATGGTCATCGACCAGTTTCAGGCGTTCGCCCATCATCAGGATGTTTTTGGCAAAACATTGTGATAACAGAGACTTCCACAGAGCAAATCTTATACTCTATACACTCTATAAACTTGCTACACTTTAGTGTAGTAAGAATACTGAAATTATAATTTAAAGATAAACCTAAATGTCAATATTCCTTTAGAACCTCCTCTAAGATGAATTAATTGTTCTAGAAGACTGGAAGAGCTTTCTTTCTCGAAGGATGCACTTCTAGTCACCGTGTCAGGTCACATAGGAATTTTTGGGAGTGAAGAGGTTGCCAAATTAGGCGCTTCTCTCCCTTTCATTGATGCCAAGCCGGCTGATGGTGTGTCTTTAGACACATGTCTATGAAACTTCCAGTCATGGATAGTTTCACAGTATTCCCTCCCCCCACCCTCTAGGGATGAGCTCAATGGGTTTTGTCGGTGGTCTAAGATGCTCATTGGAGGGTCCGGACAGGGATATCAGTGAGATGTTGCTGGGTCTTTTACGCACCTATCTCAGGCAAGAGATAGTAATGAGGCTCATGCCAGACCCCTTTTGTGAAAGTTGATGAAACAGAGGAAGAAAGACCCATCCATCTTGTGACAGATTGCTTTGATTGTGTGGAAATTAGGTTCAGGATCTTTGATCGGAACAGGATGATTGTGGAAGAGCTTAGGTTGTTTTCCTTTTAAGTATAGTCCTTTTTTGTTCGGGTTGAAGTGAATTTTTTGGGTAGGTTAGATTGGGCTACACCCGGATCTGGATTTTTGTTCCAGACCATGTTTGTTGTTATTTTTTCTTTGGGATAGCTATAAGGGCAGAGTGGGGCTTTGGATAGTTCAGTGTTGGTCCCTCCTCTACCGGCGATTAATTGTCGATGACGAAATTGATAGTCCTAAATGTAAAAGGTAATGAGTATAGAATGTTTAAATAAAATACTTGGAATCGATTTCAAACATTGTTTTGATAGTGGGGATTTCAAAAAATGTATTTCCACTGAAAGCTAAATTTTCCAAAAATTTACACTATTGTAATATACGAGTAGACAGTAGTAACAGAAAGTAAAATGTATGTAGTTTTGTGCGTATCTGTAACTACCATCTACTATTATATTAGTAACTTTATTTATCCAACTGAAGTAGGAGTAAAAAAAGAAAAAAATATTTTGATAATTATTATTATTATTATTATTATTTTTTTTTTAACGGGTATTTACACCGTTTAGTGCATCCCGTTGACCAAAAGAGTTTCCCTCCAGTACTCTCTATCTTGCCATTCTTCTTCACGTAGACCTCTAGCCATCAGAACTTCCGTCACGCCGTCCATCCATAACTTCCTTGGCTTACCGCGGCGTCTCCTCTTCCACCGGCCTGTACTGGAGCATTTTTTTTTTTGGCCATCTTTCTCCACTCATCCTCATGACATGACCATACCAAATTAACCGCCGGGTTTCTACCTCGTGGATAATATTGCAGGAACGCGTGCGCGCCGCCGTATTTCCTCGTTAGGGATATGTTCAATCTGAGGACTCCATAGCTTCGCCCCTCAAGAAGATTTCTTTCCAGCTTTCTTGAAACCTTCCAGCATTCCGAACCATAAAGAGCTACACTTCTATGAAGACATGATAAATTTTTCTTTTAACTTCCAAGCTAACCTGCTTGGACCATAAGACAGAGTTCAGTGCTCTCACCATGTTCCTACCAGACTGGCTTTTCTTTAAAATGTCCACGTCGCTGGTCCCCATTTAGTTGATTGAAAACCCGAGATATTTGAAATCATTTACCCGGGGAAATAAACCAATTATCATCTATCTTTAAGGTATCCCATATTTCTTCTTTTTGTTTGCTGACGTTCAATCCCCACTTGAGGAATTCTTCATTTAGTTTCCTCATTATGTACACCGCCGCGTCATCGGCATCTTCCGCTATGATAACTTGGTGGTCAGCAAACTGCAATTTATATAATTTGTCAAAGCCAATTCTGATCCCCATTACTCGACACTTCCTTTTCCATAGGTTCAGCACGGGTTCCACATAAATCTTAAAAAGAGTGGGTGATAGCGAACATCCTTGTTTTAGCCCCTGTGTAATCGGAAAACTATCTGTTACTAAACCCTTCATTTGGACTCTTACTCGTGCGGATCTGTAAAGACTTTTTATGGTGCATAAAAGGTTTCGGCTTAGGCATTATTATTATTATTCCCAAAAGGGGAGGGAAGTAAACCCTACGCTATCCAAAGCCCCTCGGCTTATGCCTACTTGCTGGATATTTTAATAATTATAATAAATTTATTTTTTTTTTTTATACAGAAATCCTTATTTTATGCAGTTAGTATTCTTTGTTTGAAATTAAAAATAAAAAAAAAATCTGAATAGTTAAAAAAAGAGGCTAGTTTACATAATCCTTTTGTGTCCAAACTTGCATATCACACTATATATATAGTGAGCGGTGAAAATACTTTTCTATTTCCATCTCTCGTTTTTAGTCATATCATTATTTTGAGATGATGCGCAGATGAATGAAGACTTTCATGTTGTATTCAATAACTAAACTATTTATAGTCATTCCATATAATACGATATTAATAACATAATTATGTTTAATTAATTACCAAATCTGGGATACATTATTTTTTTTTTTTTAAATAAAATTAATAAACTATTAACTTAATGCTTGTAATGTTATTTTCATTTTAAAGATAATACAATGAAGAAGTTTAATTAATTATTTTTAGTTTCTTTGTATTTAAGAGTAAACATTTTTTATAGAGATTTTTTTAGTGGAAATGTAAGTTGCCATTTTTATATTTTCTTAATGTTTTTTTTTTTCAATGTCATTTAAAGCTCGCATAGTCAGGATATGTTAAAAAGGCCTTGAGAAACTAATTTTACTAATAAAATTTGTCTAATAATAATAATAATTATTAGAGTGGTCAAAAGAATCTATTTATCTGGTATTTTATCCATTGTAGCATGTATATTGATTGTCTTCCTGACCGGTCTTCCGGATTGAATATACAACCAACAATATAATGATTTGAATATATGGTTGGATATACGACCAACAAACCAATAAAAGTGTGAGTGTAACAGAAACATTACGTTGAAGTGTACTTCCCTACACGAGCATGGTGAATTTGCTCTGACCATGGATGAAAATCTGAAACCGGTCAGGAAGACAATCAATATGCATGCTAAGATGGATAAAATACCAGATGTTATCCAGTATTGTGGAACCCATCCACATACTATAGTCAAGAATATATTTATGTTTATTGATTATATTAAACTTTCAAAACTCACCTGTAATGCGGGTCTATTATTGTATAAAATAAATTATAACAGGGGTAAACATCGTATAGGAAAGCAAAATATAAAATAATAAATACCGGGATATCTAGGATGCAGGATTTCTCTTCGTCCAAAAAATTGTCCCTTGCATTGTCCAAATGTTCTGATGCCCTAATTTTCTCGCTTCCAAATTTTCGCATATTTTGTATTAAACACCAATTTGGTTAAATGGAACTGGTCTATCAAATAGTTGAAAGGCAAATTCTTGTAGATCTTATAGATTGTTGTAGGGGATTATTTCACTGCGACTTGAAAGATCTATAGTGTCCCCCGGAGCCTTCTCCAATGCAAAGCCAGCCTCCAAGCAGTTCTCTATGGAATAACAGTTGCAGTTCTCTAGCAATAGACAACACTGCCCACCACCGGACAGTGAGTTGTAGAGAGGCTTCTAGGAAGAGAAAGTAAGGGCAGCATACTGGATTCGAACCCGGGACCTCCGCGTTGCTAGTCTAGTGCGCTACCACTGAGTTAATCCCTTCCTTCTCCCTTGGCTTTCGCCAATTAACTAGGGACGGAGACCGTAGTTTGTGTACTGTATTTGTCCTTGTCTGTAAAGTGTATAGTGTATGTAAGCTTAAGTGTATTATGTGTACTCGTAGAGTCGCTACTCCCCCAAGTAACTGCATGCAACAGACACCCCCTTGCAGACAGGCAAATTCTTAGTCCTGAAAAAATGTCAACATTTCACATGTCCACACAAATGACCTTTATCAGAAATCAAGATGAAAATGAAATTTAAAATGAACAGTCTTTTTGGGCGGGCAAATGATACGAAGAGGGGGAGTAACTGTCTTGGGCTAGAACAGGGCAAAGTCTCCCCTAATTAAATTAATACTAAAAATATTAAGAAAAGGAAAAAAAAAAATTGAATCAATTTGTGTAAAATATCTTTTCTTCATTTAAAAATGTTTAATAAGAAAAATAAAAAAAAAACAAAAAAAAAACTGAATTTAATAAAAGCACAGGTCAAGGTGAAATGTTCAAGTGTAATTTGTATTTAATTTCCTTTTAATTAATAAGAAGGTTTGTTTTTCCAGTTTTAATTAAATCTACCAACGGGGATAAGAAAATTAAAAAAAAAATATGAAAATTTAATAAAAAAATCTGGTGTGAAACACTCACACAACTTTCTCTTACTCCAGTTCTCAAAATTATAATTGACAATTGTTATAGTTTGTGCACCAAATTTAATGAAATTTGTCGAAAACTGAAAAAAAACTATTCAGTAAAAGCGCACTTCCGGTTTACTGATTTCCTTCAAACTCGGAATTTTGGCCATTTATTTATTTATAATTAATTTCATTTGGATGATAGAGTTGTATAATCAAGTATGATACCACTTTAGAGAAAGCTGTAACCCTACCCCTCTCCTAAAAGTGCCCTTAAATGAATTTTCCCAGAGAAATGTTTTCTATAAAAGTTGTAGATCTTTGAATGTTTAGTTTATATGTGTAGTTTCAAGAAAATCGCGAAAAAGTGAAAAAAATATATTTAGTAAAGTGTTAAAACAAAAGCACTTCCGGTTTTCCGATTTTTCTCAAACTCGGAATTTCAACAACATATTTAATTCTAATTAAAATTATTTAAATGACCTGAAATAGCACTTTAGAGGGTAACCTAACCCCACCCCTCCCCCAGAAGGGCCCTTAAATCAATTTTTCCAGAGAAATGTTTCAAATAAAAGTTGCAGCTCCTAGTATATGTAGTTGATGTGTCAAATTTAAAGAAAATCCTTGGAGCCATTTTTGAAAAAAACGCAAAAAAGTAAAAAAGTCAACTAGTAAAGTGGTACTTCCGGTTGAGGAATTTTTATAGATAACGCACAGTCAGATCGCATGGTGATACCTAAACGGAATATTAAGTTTCAGTTTTCTACGGTTTTTCGTTTTTGAGCTATGCTGTTCACATACATACATACATACAGACCATTTGCTAAAAAACCACTTTTTTGGACTCAGGGGACCTCAAAACGGATATTTCCGGTGAAAACTCCATATCAAAAATTTGACACGATTACAATACTTTCTCTCACTAGATTAAGAGAAAGTAAAAAAAAAAATTAAAAAGTAATAAAAAACTATTTTTAACTTTAAACTATAATAAATTTTCTGAACAACTCAGCAAAAATTCACCCAAATTTTGAAAACTGTCAATGAAAAACGACGTTGCCAATTTTTCGTTTTTGTTTTTTTATTTACGTAATTTTATTTAAACTTGGAAAATTTAATTTTGTATTTCATACATATGTATTTTTGTAATTTGATTGTATTTGATATATATAAGTAACTGCAATGTTTCCAAGAAATCTGCTTCCTCTTTAGTTCGATTTGGAGGGACGGGTAATGCACCAAGCCATCTGCACAAACATGTAATTAGTATTGAATAACTAGGCCGGATGCCATAAGGATAGTAGTTGGCTTTTTTGTTTTGGCATTAGCAAAAAACCCTACCCAGCTTAACTGAAGTTAATCTTTAATATTCTACTTATCCAATCCTTAAACTTTTTTTATTGGCCGCATCTAATAATTTAGATATGGTATTACACAGCTCTAAAGTTGGTGCCTGTTGTATGGATTTATAATTAAAGGGGTTTGCAATCGTTTCAGATATTTTGGTAAACAATATTTTTCTTTCTCTCGCATGCCCGGGACAAATCATTTATTAGATGTTCTTGCGTTTCCGTCTCTCCACATTCATTATATGGCGAATTCTCTGATATGCCAATCCTGTGGCAGTAAGGCTTTACATAGCCCGTGATTAGCTCGCATTCTGCAAATTATTCTTACATGTTTCTTATTAATATTAATAGGCAATCCATAATGCCATGGCCATCTATGAACTTCAGGATTTATGGATTTAAAAAATAACCCCTTTAAAAACTTCTCATATTCACCTTGCCAGACATTTCCATGTTCTTTTTTGGATAACAGGAAATACGTTGCTTATAGGAACTTTACTGTTAACGATCATCCCGTCGCAAATAGCTTGTTTCGCAAATGAGTCGGGGCCCGCTCATTTCCCGTTATATTTGCATGTGCCTTGATCCATACAAAGCAGACTGCACATCCTTTAGCAGAGAGCTGAGTAACACTTATTAAAATTTCACTAACAATATGGTTGAAATTCAGATTCTTAGTACAGTTACTTCAATTTAAGAAGAGAGCTTTTGCTGTCCGTTAAAATGACCCCATTTTCTTTTAATACTTGAATCTAAAGCGTACTTCATGGTTGCGGCTATAGCGTACATCTCAGCAGAGAATATCATGTAGATATCAGGCAGTCTAAACTTTATAAGTTGGCCTTTTCACTGGCGATTGTTAGACTAATAAGCATATGCATCGCATGCGCCTAACAATAGATAGCCTGTTTAGGTTTTGTCAGGAAGAAGAGGAAAAAGCACAGCACGTTTTGTGTCTGTGCGTGGGGCTCGTATGGCTGAAGTTTCGCCTCTTTGGAGAGGAGAAGCTGATGCCTGCAAACCTCACCCAAGGGCCTCTCTCGGGACTATTAAGTCTAATAAAGCAACAGGATTCGAGAGGATGCTCTGATACGGTGCTCTTAACCGGCCACCTATGAGCCTCCTCGGATTTTAAAGTTCAGATAAGAGACAGGACCGGAGAGGGGACTCCAACAGACCCATAGAAGGGTTGCGGTGGCGTATGTTAGAAAGCCAATCCCCCATAGAATTTAATCTAATCTACTATTGAATATGTGCTAGGGTCCACGATGCTGGATAACATCTATGATTTTACCCGTCGTTGCATGTTTCATTTTTGTTTTGGTACTGACCGATTTTGAATTTTCATCCATCGTCAGAGTAAGGTTTGCAATCAATTCGTATAGAAAGATTACTTCAACTGTATGTTTATATCACAAACGTCATTGGTTGATTGTATATGGGGAAGTTATAAAGTAATTTACTACCTTACGCTTTAATATTCTGTTAATAGCTTTATTACTCGCGATACACATACTTCTCATTAATTCCACATAATAATTAACCAGTGACGTTTCTAATATAAACATATAGTTGAAGTCATCTCTCTACACGAATTGATTACAAACCTTACTCACTCTGACGATGGATGAAAATCCGAAACCGTTCAGAAATCAAAACAAAAATGAAGCATGTTACAATGGTTAAAATCATAGATATATATATATAGTACTATGTTAAAATTTATTTTAATATATGGATGGGTCCGCAATGCTGGATAACCTCTGGGTATTTTATCCGTCGTAGCATGCATATTCCTTTTGTTCCTGAACGGTTTCGGATTTTCATCCATCGTCAGAGCAACTTCACCAAATTTCTGTAGAGAGTTCACTCCAGCGCAATGTTTCTGCCAACCAACAATTTGGTAACAACCAACAAACCAATACTTATGTAGCAGAAACATTGCGCTGAAGTGAACTCTCTACACGAACTTGGCTGAATTTGCTCTGTCGATATATGAAAATCCGAAACCGGTCAGGGAAAAAAGGAATATGCATGCTACGACGGATAAAATACCAGATAAAAATATTTTTGTTCTTATACTTTATAATATAGAAGACTATATTTAATACTTGTTTTGACAATATATGTAGTTGAATCAGTGGCGGCTGGTGCATAAGCACTGCGACACAGCAGCACACCCAAAAAATAACTACAAAAATTAATTTTTAAATTTATGATAAATAATAATAATAATAATAACATAACAATCTTTGCATAATTATTATTTAAATACCATTAATAAATCCGTTTTTAAAAAAGAATTATTATATATGTTGACGTTGCCCAATTTGCAGTGTCAAAAAATGATTATATTCGGTTATTTCCGACAAGGTTCGTTTGCCTTAATAATGTGCCCCAACTATGCTATTTTAGCTGCTCGCCAGGCAGCATTGATTGTAATTGTGTACGATATTATAGGTTATATTACAAAAACAAAAAAAATTGTGTTCGTTAAAGATATAACGCTAAAATATATTTTTTTTATTCTATTAATATTATTTTTTACACAATAAAATAAATATGATGGATGTTAGCGTTGAATATTTAAAAAAAAAATTTCAATTTTCTTAATTGATATTACTCGAAAAAGTTGAAACTAAGATCATTCAATTGCTAACATTATAATTCAGCAAATAGCAGTTAGTATATCATTTCTCAAGCTGTTACAAATGATATGGGAAAAAGAAGAGATGCCACAGGATTGGATGGTCGCAATAATTTGCCCAATTTTTAAGAAGGGTGATAAAAGTTCCTGTGAAAACTATCGCGGTATTGCCCTACTGTAGTTGTGTATAAGATAATGACCAAAATAATAGCAAAGAGGCTGACAGAGTATATGGACCAAATTTTAGGTGATTACCAAGCTGGTTTTAGAAGGAGTAGAGCAACCACGGACCAAATATGTGCATTAAGGCTGATTCATGAAAAATGTTATGAATACAACATCGATGTTCACCATTTGTTTGTGGACTTCAAGCAAGCATATGACAGCCTTTACAGGGATAAAGTTTTGCAAATTATGAAAGAATTTGCCATCCCAGATAAATTAATTCGGCTCGTTAACATGTGCCTCATAAAAAACGACTGCAAAAGTCAGAATTAAAGGGGATTACTCTCAAGAGTTTGAGATAAATAGAGGTCTTAGGCAAGGTGACGTACTCTCCACAATTCTATTTAACCTGTCCTTGGAGAAAGTTGTCAGAGATATTGAGACAAACCCAAACGGAACGATATTTAACAGGTCAAGGCAGTACCTGGCTTATGCAGATGACATAGTACTTTTAGGAAGAACCTTAAGGGCTTTGGAAGAGTGCTATGACCAATTGGAAAATAGTGCCAGGGCTGTGGGTTTGTCCATTAATACTGACAAGACCAAGTACATGCTATGCTGTAGGCACGACAACCGAATTTGCAACGCTGCTTCTGTGACGTTAAGTGGAAGAGCGTTCAAAAATGTAAATTCGTGCGCTTTTAAATACTTAGGTACCATCTTCACTAAAGAAATGGACGTTAGAAAAGAAATTAAAGAGAGGTTGGCTGCCGGAAGTAGATGCATGTTTGCTTTAAATAAGATCCTTAAATCCAAAAATGTCTCTCGAAAACATAAGATAAACGTCTACAAGACAGTTATCCGGCCGATAGTTCTTTATGCTTCGGAAACGTGGATACTGAATGAGAGCGAGTGCAACCAACTTCTGGTGTGGGAAAGGCGTGTGTTACGTAAGATTTACGGGCCAAATCTTATAAATGGCTCGTGGAAGATAAAAAGTAACACAGAGCTGAAAGAATTGTTTGCATCGCCGGATCTGGTTGCCGAGGTGAGCAGCAAAACATTGATATGGCTGGGACATTTGGAGAGAATGGATGAGGATCGAGCACTGAAAAAGCTTTTCCGGAATCGCCCAGAAGGAAGGAGGAAAGTGGGAAGACC
Source organism: Triatoma infestans (assembly GCA_011037195.1). NCBI lineage: Eukaryota > Metazoa > Arthropoda > Insecta > Hemiptera > Reduviidae > Triatoma > Triatoma infestans. The sequence goes on from JAAEAF010004179.1 coordinate 60,109, forward strand.
TAGAAAGAGATGGTTGGAGGATGTGGAGGAGGACCTCAGAAGGCTTGGTGTGAGGCATTGGAGAAGAAAGGCCATAGATAGAGAGAGCTGGAGGCAAATTACTAAGGAGGTCAAGGCCCTTCAAGGGCTGTAGTGCCAAAAAAAAAAAAAAAAATATATCATTTCTCAAATAAATAATTTTAATGAAAAAGTTATTCAAAAATTTTATGAAGCTGAAACTCGAATAATGGATTTATATTCAAATACTATTCATTGGATACAAATACAGTGAAAATCGTTTAACACGAAAATCGCTTAACATGAAAATCGTCTAACATGAAAAATCGGTTAACACGAAATCATACTGCGGTCCCGACATAATACTATGTAATTTCATATATTTTTGTTTTTTTCTTTTAACAGAAACAAATATCAATTAACGCGAAAAGATTTCACTTTCCGGACGAACAAAATATACCTGTTTTCTGCAGTTACACCGTCACGCAGCTTTTTTGCCTTTTTACTTTCTCTTACTCCTAGTAAGAGGAAGTATTGTAATCGTGTCAAATTTTCGATATCGAGTTTTCACCGGAAATATCCGTTTTGAGGTCCCCTGAGTCCAAAAAAGTGGTTTTAGCGAATGGTCTGTGTGGTGTGCGTGTGTGTGTGTGTGTATATGTGAACAGCATAGCTCAAAAACGAAAAATCGTAGAAAGTTCAAACTTGATATTCGTTTAGGTATCACCATGGGATCTGACGGTGCGTTATGTGTCAATATTCCTCAACCGGAAGTACCACTTTACTAGTTGTTTTTTTTACGTTTTTGCAATTTTCTCAAAAATGGCTCCGAAGATTTTCTTTAAACTTGCTATATCAACTACACATACAAAGAGCTACAACTTTTATTTGAAACATTTCTCCAGGAAAATTCATTTAAGGGCACTTCTGGGGGAGGGGTGGGGTTAGGTTTTCATCTTAACTGCTGTTTCAGTATATTAGACAATTCTGTCATCTAAATAATGTTAATTAGAATTAAATATGTTGTTGAAATTCCGAGTTTGAAAAAAATAGATAACCGGAAGTACGTTTTTACTGAAATATAATTTTCAGTTTTCTGGTATTTTCTCGAAAATGGCTCCAACGATTTTCTTTAAACCAGCGTTGTTAACTATACATATAAAGAGCTACAACTTTTATTTGAAACTTTTCCCCTGATAAATTCATTTAAGGGGACTTTTGGGGGAGGGGGGTTATGTTTTTCTTTAAAATGCTATCACAGTTGATTATACAATTCTGTCATCCAAATTGAAATAACTAGAAATTAATATATGACCCAAATTCCGAGTTTCAAGGAAATTAGTAAACCGGACAGTTTTACTGGACAGTGTTTTCACTTTTCGACGAATTTCATTAAATTTGGTACACGAACTATAAAATTTGTCAATTATAATTTTGAGTACTGGAGTAAGAGAAAGTTGTGTGAGTGTTTCACCACCAGATTTTTTTTCGTTAGACGGAACAAAATAAACAATGGCTGCCACTGTTGCTAGGCTACCGCTTGTCTTTGAGTAGGTAAAGGGACCGCCATTGTCTAAACATTTCAGTTAAAATTTTTGTTAAAAAAAAAAAAAAATCTGGTGTGAAACACTCACACAACTTTCTCTTACTCCAGTTCTCAAAATTATAACTGACAAATTTTATAGTTTATGTATCAAATTTAATAAAATTCGTCGAAAACTGAAGAAACTGTCCAGTAAAACATTTTCGATGTTTAAAACCATTTAAAATTCTCCAATTTTAATAAGCACTTTTCAGAAAAATATTATGATCAACGTAAAGAGCATGCTGGTAAAATATTTAATGAATTTGAATTTTTAAAATGTTATTTAAAATCAGATAAGCTAGTGTAAAACGATTTGCAAAATTTATTATTAATTAAATATCGATTTATGAAGAGTAATTTTTCGGAAGTAAATTACAGCACCATTACATAACCGGTAACAGTAGTATCTGCAGAACCGTTCAATCAAACTAAAAAAATCTGGTGCGAAACACTCACACAACTTTCTCTTACTCCAGTTCTTAAAATTATAATTGACAAATGTATAGAATGTGTACCAAATATAACGAAATTTGTCGAAAACTGAAAAAACTGTTCAGTAAAAGCGCACTTCCGGTTTACTCATTTTTCTTAAAACTCGGAATTTTGGCCATCTATTTATTTCTAATTAATTTTGTTTGGATGACAGAATTGTATAATCAACTACGATACCACTTTAGAGGAAGCTGTAACCCCACCCCTCCGCTAAAAGTGCCCTTAAATGAATTTTCCCAGAGAAATGTTTTAGATAAAAGTTATAGACCTTTGTATGTTTAGTTTATATACGTAGTTTCAAGAAAATCGTCGGAGTCATTTTCGAGAAAATCGCGAAAAAGTGAAAAAATTATTTAGTAAAGTGGTAAAGTAAACGCACTTCCGGTTATCCGATTTTTTTCAAACTCGGAATTTCAACAACATATTTAATTTTAATTAACATTATTTAGATGATAGAATTGTCTAATAAACTGAAATAGCACTTTAGATGAAAACCTAACCCCTCCTCCCCCATAAGTGCCCTTAAATGAATTTTCCTAGAGAAATTGTTCAAATAAAAGTTATAGCTGTGTAATTGATATTAAAAAAGTTTGAAGAAAATCGTTGGAGCGATTTTTGAGAAAATTGCAAAAACGGAAAAAAAAAACAAATAAAGTAAGGTACTTCCGGTTGAGGAATTTTAACAGATGACCCACTGTCGGGCCCATGTGATACCTAAACGGAATATCAAGTTTGAACTTTCTACGGTTTTTTTCGTTTTTGAGCTATGCTGTTCACATACATATACACACACACACACACACACACAGAGACATTTGCTAAAAACCACTTTTTTGGACTCAGGGGACCTCAAAACGGATATTTCCGGTGAAAACTCAATATCGAAAATTTGACACGATTACAATACTTCCTCTTACTAGGAGTAAGAGAAAGTAATTAATAGGGAAGGGAATAGCTAAGTGGTTAGCGTACCAGTACTAGCAGTACTAGTCCAGACTAGCAACACGGAGATCACGGGTTCTAATCCAGAGCTGTGCTTGCTACCCTTAGATATTCTTTTTTCCTAGGAACCTCTACAGCTCATTGTCCGGTGAGGGACAGTGTTGTCTGTAACGAGAGGCCGGCAGTGCAGTTGAGAAGGCTCCGGGCGCCAATGACCATAGATATTGACGCGCCTTAAATTATAAAAAAAGAAATACTAAAATTAATAAAATCTTATATTAGAAATAATATAAAATAAATACATTTGAAATTTCAATCTTCTTTGGCACTTTGGAAATGAGTTAATACAACATTTCTTTATGAATGATTTAATTTGTGATTTTGGCCAATACAAATATGAGAAGGATGAATATATATAATGTGATAATGTATATATAAACATTTATTGAATAAACATAAAAACATGTGAATGATAATAGTAATATTTTTTGGGAAGTATTGTAATCGTGTCAAAGTTTCGAAATCAAGTTATCATCGGATATATTCCGTTTTGAAGTTTCCTGAGTCTAAAAAAAAGTAGGTTTTTTTGAAAATGGTCTGTACGTGTGTAAAAAGAATATATCAAAAAATCTGGTGTGAAACACTCACACAACTTTCTCTTACTCCTGTTCTCAAAATTATAATTGACAAAAGTTATAGAATGTGTACCAAATATAACGAAATTTGTCGAAAACTGAAAAAACTGTTCAGTAAAAGCGCACTTCCGGCTTACAAATTTTCTTAAAACTTGGAATTTAGGCCATCTATTTATTTCTAATTAATTTTGTTTGGATGACAGAATTGTATAATCAACTATGATACCACTTTAGAGGAAGCTGTAATCCCACCCCTCCCCTAAAAGTGCCCTTAAATGAATTTTCCCAGAGAAATGTTTAGATAAAAGTTATAGACCTTTGTATGTTTAGTTTATATAGGTAGTTTCAAGAAAATCGTCGGAGTCATTTTCGAGAAAATCGCGAAAAAGTGAAAAAATTATTTAGTAAAGTGGTAAAGTAAACGCACTTCCGGTTATCCGATTTTTTTCAAACTCGGAATTTCAACAACATATTTAATTCTAATTAACATTATTTAGATGACAGAATTGTCTAATATACTGAAACAGCAGTTTAAGATGAAAACCTAACCCCACCCCTCCCCCAGAAGTGCCCTTAAATGAATTTTCCTGGAGAAATGTTTCAAATAAAAGTTGTAGCTCTTTGTATGTGTAGTTGATATAGCAAGTTTAAAGAAAATCTTCGGAGCCATTTTTGAGAAAATTGCAAAAACGTAAAAAAAAACAACTAGTAAAGTGGTACTTCCGGTTGAGGAATATTGACACATAACGCACCGTCAGATCCCATGGTGATACCTAAACGTAATATCAAGTTTGAACTTTCTACATTTTTCGTTTTTGAGCTATGCTGTTCACATACATACGACACACACACACAACCACACACCACACACACACACACAGACCATTGCTAAAAAACCCTTTTTTTTGACTCAGGGGACCTCAAAACGGATATTTCCGGTGAAAACTCGATATCGAAAATTTGACACGATTACAATACTTCCTCTTACTAGGAGTAAGAGAAAGTAAAAATTTCAATTTTCTTAATTGATATTACTCGAAAAAGTTGAAACTAAGGTCATTCAATTGCTAACATTATAATTCAGCAAATAGCAGTTAGTATATCATTTCTCAAATAAATAATTTTAATGAAAAAGTTATTCAAAAATTTTATGAAGCTGAAACTCGAATAATGGATTTATATTCAAATACTATTCATTGGATACAAATACAGTGAAAATCGTTTAACACGAAAATCGCTTAACATGAAAATCGTCTAACATGAAAAATCGGTTAACACGAAAATCATACCGTGGTCCTGACAAAATACTATGTAATTTCATATATTTTTCTTTTAACACGAAACAAATATCAATTAACGCGAAAAGATTTCACTTTCCGGACGAACAAAATATACCTGTTTTCTGCAGTTACACCGTCACGCAGCTTTTTTGCCTTTTTTTTCGTTAGACGGAACAAAATAAACAATGGCTGCCACAGTTCCTAGGTTTCCGCTTATCTTTGATTAGGTAAAGGCACCACCCTTGTCAAAAAATTTCAGTTAAAATTTTTGTTAAAAAAAAAAAAAAAATCTGGTGTGAAACACTCACACAACAACTTTCTCTTACTCCAGTTCTCAAAATTATAACTGACAAATTTTATAGTTTATGTATCAAATTTAATAAAATTCGTCGAAAACTGAAGAAACTGTCCAGTAAAACATTTTCGATATTTAAAACCATTTAAAATTCTCCAATTTTAATAAGCACTTTTCAGAAAAATATTATGATCAACGTAAAGAGCATGCTGGTAAAATATTTAATGAATTTGAATTTTTAAAATGTTATTTAAAATCAGATAAGCTAGTGTAAAACGATTTGCAAAATTTATTATTGGTTAAATATATTGCGGTATTGCAGAACGTTCAATCAAACTAAAAAAATCTGGTGTGAAACACTCACTCAACTTTCTCTTACTCCAGTTCTCAAAATTATAATTGACAAAAGTATAGAATGTGTACCAAATATAACGAAATTTGTCGAAAACTGAAAAAACTTGTTCAGTAAAAGCGCACTTCCGGCTTACAAATTTTCTTAAAACTTAGAATTTATAGGGCCATCTATTTATTTCTAATTTTTGTTTTGGATGATAGAATTGTATAGAATCAACGTACTTAACCACTTTAGAGAAGCTGTAACCCCACCCCCCCCTCTCCCCTAAAAGTGCCCTGTAAATGAAGTTTTCCCAGAGAAATGTTTTTAGCAAAAGTTATAGCTGTTAGTATGTGTAGTTGATATAGATAGTTTGAAGAAAATCGTTGGAGCGATTTTTTGAGAAAATTGCAAAAACGTAAAAAAAAACCAACAAGTAAAGTGGTACTTCCGGCTGAGGAATTTTAACAGATGACACACTGTCGGGTCCCATGGTGATACCTAAACGGAATATATCAAGTTTGAACTTTCTACGATTTTTCGTTTTTGAGCTATGCTGTTCACATACATACACACACACACACACACACACACACAGACCATTCGCTAAAAACCACTTTTTTGGACTCAGGGGACCTCAAAACGGATATTTTCGGTGAAAACGGAATATCGAAAATTTGACACGATTACAATACTTCCTCTTACTAGGAGTAAGAAAAAGTAAAAAAGTAATCTGGTGTGGAACTCACACACAAATATCTCTTACTGCAGTTTACTAAATTGTAATTTGGGAAGGGAATAGCTAATAGTTAGCGTACTGGACTCCCACGCGGAGATCCCGGGTTCGAGTGCAGCTGTGCTGCCCTTAGATTTTTTTTCTTCCTAGGAGCCTCTACAGCTCACTGTCGGGTAATGGGCAGTGTTGTTTGTATCGAGAGAAGGGACTGTCCAGGGACTGTCCGGCAGTGCACTGAGAAGGCTCCGGGCGCCAATGATCATAGATGTTGAAGCGCCTTAAATTTAAAAAAAAAAAATTTTTTTCTTTTTTTTTAATAAAATCTTTATTAATGCTACAATCAGCGTTATAAGTAACAATAATACAAAGAATATAAATACAAAATGAGTGGAGAAGCTACCCACTAATGGTAACACTTTCCAACTATACAAAATCACTATTGACTCTCTTCACTCAAGAGGAGTTCACGAGGCCATTGTCTTTTAAGACGTCTAGGAGAGTTATTAGGAAGTGTACGGGAAGAAAGGTTGTGAATTAAAGGGATTGTGTGAGCCTGTAGGTTAATATGGAATTTCCTGTAACCGGTTTGGGGCGACTTGAGCAATGAACGGTATATTAAAGATCAGTATGTATGGTTCGGTTGGAGACGTAAAAAGGAGCGTTTACAATGTTACGGAGGATTCTGGATTGTAGAGATTGGAGTCTGTGGAGATTTGAGCGTTTGGTTGAACCCCATAGTTCTATTCCGTACGCCTAGATAGGCTTTAAAATAGATGTATAAATTAGTCGTTTGTTGTCTAGGGAGAGTTTAGATCTATTGCCCAGTAGTCTTTTAAGTTGTCGAAAGCGTCTGTTTAGTTCTATTCTTTTAAGTCGTCTATGAGGATTCCATGTAAGTCTTCGGTCTAAGTAAAGCCCAAGATAGCGAGCAACGTTGACCACTGGTAAGGGAATTAAGTTGTAGTAGACTGGGGGAAGAGTAATGCGACGTAGAGTGAAGGTAATGTTTTGGGACTTATTTTCATTAAGTTTAATGACCCATTTTTTGAACCAATTTTCTAAGGAGGAGAGGCGGGTTTGTAGATTTCTATGGGCTGTTACGGGATCATTATTGGAAGACAGGTAGCAGTATCATCTGCATAGGTGAGCAGGATGGTATCAGGATGTGTTGGGATGTCTACAGTAAAGGATAGGACCTAGAATGCTGCCAGGCGGCACTCCGGCTTCGGTATGATTGAAAGGAGAGAAAGATGATCCGATTTGTACTTAAAAATACCTATCGGATAAGACTTTGGGATAAGATAATAAGTGGCTGGAAGGAAGCCCTTAAGTTTCCAGAGCAGCCTGGGGTGCCACACTCGATCGAATGCCTGCTTCACATCGAGGAAAGCCCCCGAACAGCCCTCCTTCTTCTCAAGGGAGGAAGCAATGGTGTCTACAACGCGGTGAGTTTGTTGTATGATAGAATGGTGGCGTCTAAATCCAAACTGATGGTCTGGTATAAAATTGGAAACTTCATGGATTGCTAATGGGATATGTTTAAGGATGAGTTTTTCAAATATTTTGGCCAGGACAGAGAGTATGGGACGGTAGGATGAGGGGAGGTGTTGAAGTTTTTTGGGCTTTAAAATGGGACGAATAATAGAGAACTTCCAAAGAATAGGGAAATAAGTGGTTCGGAGAATCGCGTTGTATATAGAATTGAGGAAGACCACGGCTTTTGTAGTAAGATTTCGAAGAACGGGTGGGGGTTATGAGATCATATCCGGGAATTTTCTTTGGGGAGAGACGTCAAAAGAAAAATTGTAATTGACAAATTTTATAGTTAGTATACAAAAAATGAAAGTCATCGGTGTTTTTATGTGAAAAACTCGTGATTTCAACAACACATTTAATTCTAATTAATAATATTTAGATGATAGAATTGTGTAATAAACAGAAATAGCACTTTAGTGGAAACGTAACCCCCACCCCTCTCCCCAAAAGTGCCCTTAAATGAATTTTCCCAGAGAAATGTTTCAAATAAAAGTTGTAGTAGCTCTTTGTTATGAGTAGTTAATATAACCAAGTTTAAAGAAAATCGTTGGAGCCATTTTTGAAAAAAATCGCGAAAAAAATTGAAATAAAATCATTCAGTAAAGTCGGTACTTCCGGATGAGGGGGAATTTTGACAGATAACTTACTGTCAGATTCCATTATGGTGATACCTAAACGGAATATCAAGTTTGAACTTTCAGCGATTTTTAGAGTTTTGAGCTATGCTCTTCAGATATGCTCTACAGACTTATAGGCAGACCATTTTATAGAAAACCACTTTGTAAGCACCTCAGGGGACCTCAAAACGTGGATTTCCAGTGAAAACTGGATATATCGAAAATTTGACACGATTATAATATTTCCTCTTACTAGGACTAAGAAAAAGTAATACGAGTATCTAAAATACATAAAAATTAATCATCCCAAGCTAGCTAGAAATTAAAAACTTACGTGTTGTTCGACATGCATCATGATCATAAGGATTACATTGTTCATTCCATCTGGTGGCCAACTCTTCCAACTGTTTATCCCAGACCTGAAAACAATGAAATTAAATAGAGTAATTTGTCATGCCAACATCCTCATTACCTCACTTTAAGTATACTGTCACACAGATACTGACACAGATTCGTGTCAGATTTTCAAATTATATTTGCATCGGAAGTCTTTTGAGAACCTGGAAACAAAAAAAAAAATAAGAAATGAATTTTTAGAAAATTGTATCAAATTACGCGATTTAAAAAAAAAAAAAAAAAAAAAAACAATTTTGTGATACGAGGAAATGATTATTTTTTTACAGCAAATTTTGTCATTCATCAAATATCTCCATAATAATAGAAATGACTCTGCAAAAACAGACTCTTTGATTCTGCAAAAACTTTACGAGCCAAAAGTTTAAATTGTAGAATAATGTTGTAAATTGGATTTCGAGGTTCGGTCATACAAAAGAAGTCTTTCTAAATTTCTACCGACGTTTCGGCAAATTTATTGCCTTCTTCAGGGTAACAATTTTCAGTTAGAATTCCAGTAGTAATTCATCTAGTTTAACCTGTGTTATCACACTGTCTGACAAATGCATCCCTGAAGATGGGCGAATGCCCGAAACCGGTCGATGATCACAAAATGAAGCAGGCCACCATGGAAAATGTCTCTGTTAATCAGATTTCAAAACAATCCCAAAAATAATATGCATGCAATGTAGGTTAAACCCTGAAGAAGGCAATAAATTTGCCGAAACGTCGGTAGAAATTTAAAAAGAGAAACTTTTGTATGACCGGACCTCAAAATCCAATTTACAACATTGAATACAGTAGTCGTAACGAACACCAAAAACATTGTAGAATAAGTTGGACGTGCAAGAATTTTGAGCCATTAGCATCCAACAATTCCACAGATATGTTGAAATGTATTGTCATGATGGAGTATTAAGTTTCTGAAGTTCTCAGAGCGTATCAAATATTTGATGCAGGCATACCTATCGTGCAACTTTTTGTTGTCTTAGTTTTCTAGACTTTCCACTTAATCACCTTCAACCATCTACTATTTCTGAAGAAGATAAATTGCATATTGTTTTTGGGATTGTTTTGAAATCTGATTATCAGAGACATTTTCCGTGGTAGCCTGCTTCATTTTGTGGTCATCGACCGGTTTCGGGCATTCGCCCATCTTCAGGATGCATTTGTCACACAGTGTGATAACACAGACTTGCACAGAGCAAATTCAGTTTATACACTCGCAGTTTACACACATCACTTTTTTTGGCGTGTTAAAAGCGTCATAAAACATAGGCAAATTCGCATTTGTACAACAGTAATGTTCTCAGATGTTAAGTTGTAGACGAGTGTATAAATTGAATTTGCTCTGTGCAAGTCTATGTTATCACATTGTGTGACAAACACAACCTGAAGAAGGGCGAACGCACACAAATGTTTTCAGATTTTACAGTTGTAGATGGTTTTCTTTATTTAATTTATTTATTTATTTATTTTTTAATGTACACACTTCAGAGCGGTGTCGGAGTTTGCGCTCATACACGTCCGCACGTAGTAAACACTCTAAAAGGAGAGCCAGCTGACTGTGAAAAAATTTTGCGTGGCTTATTACCTTCCCTACCACTCCCAGTACTCGATATTCCTGAGAGAGGAATATCTCCCTTAACATAGACCAGAAATAAAACAAGTGAAGCTTTAAATATTCAGAAACTGTTTACAAGTCTATATATACAAAACCCACGCATACAATAAATACATTCATACTATTCCAAACATACTGAATCTGTACTAAGAAACCTAAGTAGACAATAAAACAATATAACAAAACGAACAACACACAACTCTATAAAGCAAGTAAACAGTAAGAAATCTGCCCCATGAGAAAATAATATAGATTAGATGATCACATTAACCGTTGCCACAAACAACGACGCGCCAAAGCCCCTTCAACAAACTCGCCAAAACGCCCTCATATGCCGGGAAGTTGTCTAAAAGCAACGACAATGCTCTAGTACTCAGTCCTAGATGAAAACCAATCTTTACCGTCACATCAGCCCTTTAAAATTATTATCGAAATCAAGAAATAAGAGGATTTACTCAGCTGACTCATCAAAGCCATAGCGTCAGCTAAGGGGTGATCCACAAACCCCATCCAATGTCAATTTCCATTTAATAAACCATGCCCAGTAGAGAGCCAGTCGACTGCATATGAGAAAAAACTTCTGGAATTAAAAATCTACCAGCCGAGACATCTGGCACAAAGAGAAAAAGTAGTCCGCCGGCCATTTGATGAGTACCTCCACCCAGCCCTTCATTCATTCATTCAGAATGCTCCCTCCACCAGTCTCTCTACCGACCAGCCTTGGAGCAACTACGAGGCATGTCCAGTATGTAAGTGTACTGAGGCTCTCACGGCCGGAGGGATTTTGTTTTCGACATATTGGCTACACTGTCGTGTAGCCTGATTCCTCCCCTCCGCAACGAGACCGGTTCAAGATCAGTACGTTGAGAACTGTCGACGCGAAAATACGTTTCGTGAAAAAATGTCAATCCAATCTCCCGCCAAGTTGAATCGAGTGGAGGCCGGGCAAGAGTTTTTGAGACGCTACAAACTCCATGGAGATGAATTTCTCCGCTCCATCATTACTGGAGATGAAACTTGGGTTGCACACTACACACCTGAAACCAAAAGGCAGTCTCAACAGTGGCGTCACACCTCTTCACCCTCCGCCAAAAAGTTCAAAACCACAATTTCAGCCAAGAAAATCATGGCATCCGTGTTTTGGGACTGTCAAGGCATAATTTTAATTGAATATATGCCTCAAGGGGAGACCATCAACTCTGCAAGATACTGTGAGACCCTAAAAAAATTGCGGAGGGCGATTCAGAACAAAAGGAGAGGCATGCTGACAAAGGGAGTCTGCCTGCTGCACGACAATGCCAGACCACACACGGCCAACGCCACGAAGGAACTGCTTGCCTCGTTTAAATGGGATGTCCTGAACCATCCCGCGCATTCCCCTGACCTAGCACCTTCAGATTATTAGTTCTTTACCTTCCTGAAGCTGCACATGGGTGGAAAAAGGTTTACAACCGATGAGGAGGTGAAGGGGGAGGTGGAGAAGTGGACGAAGGTGTTGGCGGGAAACTACTTCGAGGAAGGCATCAAAAAATTAATATCCCGGTTCACCACCTGCATTGAGAGTAATGGTGACTATGTCGAAAAATAGCTTACATATGTACTAATGTAACCAGGTAATTTTTTTGTTCAAATAAAAATTTTTGTAACCTACAAAAATTCAGTACACTTACTTACTGGACATGCCTCGTATATACCCCGATCTCCCGATTCAAATTTGCCGCCTTGCCCCTCCTCAAAAAAATTACCGCAAGCCGGCCTAACTATCCCTCTAGATGGTCTATGTTCATTTACAGAACACGTTAGAATGAGGGAACGTAATCTCTTTTAAATTCTGCAAAACACATGGCATAATCTCACAAGATGGAGCTTCATCACCAAAGGCTATTTTGCAAGCACTCTCCTCTATTATTCATTCTAAAAATTTAAAAAAAAAAAATCATAGAACTTGAAGATGAAAAATGGTCTTTATTATAAATTACTTCACAACCACGGCTCAATGAAACGAGATAAAAACGAGTGATATCATAAGTAATTATGATAAAGAGACCTATAAAAATGAATTGGAACAAAATTTAGTTCATATACTTGTTATTTTGTATATATCATTTACTTGTTCTATATGTACGTGGTTGGAGTTGAATTTTATGTTACAAAATTAAACCCAATATTTGATAAGGTGGTATAATGAGTTCTGGTAATTAATAGAGAAATCAATAGTTTTATTTCATTTATTATAGTACAGAGAGCATACAAGTTGACAGTAGAATACGTGGCTTAATAGTATTATAATACTTCCTCTTACTCCTAGGAAGAGGAAGTATTGTAATCGTGTCAAATTTTCAATATCAAGTTTTCACCGGAAATATCCGTTTTGAGGTCCCCTAAGTCGAAAAAAGTTTTTGGTTTTTAAAAAATGGTCTGTGTGTGAAAATGGACATATGTATGTATGTATGTATGTGAACCGCATAGCTCGAAAACGAAAAACCGTAGAAAGTGGAAACATGACATTCCGTTTAACACCATGGGATCCGACAGTACGTTATCTGTCAAAATTCCTTAACCGGAAGTACCACTTTACTAGTTTTTTTAATTTTTTTTTTTTTACTTTTTTGCATTTTCCTCGTAAACGGTTCAAACTTAGAATATCAACTACAAATACAGAGATCTACAACTTTTATGTAAAACATTTCTCTGGAAAAATTCATTTAAGGGTACTTTTGGAGGAGGGATGGAATTACGGCTTCCTCTAAAGTGCTATTTCAGTTTATTAGTCCATTCTGACATCTAAACAATGTTAATTAGAATTAAATATGTTGTTGAAATTTCGAGTTTGAAAAAAAATCGCATGACCGGAAATGACCGAAACATTACCACTTTACTAAATGTTTTTTTTTTTTCACTTTTTCGCGATTTTCACAAAAATGGCTCCAACGATTTTCTTGAAACTTCTTTATATGAACTACTGATACAAAGATGTACAACTTTTATTTAAAACATTTCTCTGGGAAAATTCATTTTAACGGCACTTTTAGGGGAAGGGGTGGGGTTATGTTTTTCTCTAAATTGCTATCATAGTTGATTATACAATTCTATCATCCAAACATAATTAATTAGAAATAAATACATAGATTTGCCAAAATTCCAAGTTTTCTAAGAAAATTATTAAAACGGAAGTGCGCTTTTACTGAACAGTTTTTTTTTTTCATTTTTCGACGAATATCATTAAATTTGGTGTACACTAACTATAAAATTTGTCAATTATAATTTTGAGAACTGGAGTATGAGAAAGTTGTGCTAGTGATTTACACCAGATTTTTTTCGTAACTGAAATTATTATTTTGCCAAAGAGGGCAGATGTTTAGTCCTGAAGGTCAGATTTCTTAGATCCTCCCCCCCACTATTCACTCAGTTGTGCCTCCTTCTTAAATATAATTTGTCAATCTGCATAATAAACTGTCAAGCAGTGTGTACAGATAGAATAGTATTCATATTTAACCTGAAAATATATTACCTATTAATTTATAAGTTCTTTATTGACCAAGGTAAATACGAAGGCGTTTCGCACTGGAGAATAAAATGGAGAACAAATATTGGATGAAAATTGGGAACATTCCCTTCAGAGTCGGCGTAGGAAAAAAAAATCTGGTGTGAAACACTCACACAACTTTCTCTTACTCCAGTTCTCAAAATTAATTGACAAATTTTACAGTTTGTGCACCAAATTTAATGAAATTTGACGAAAACTGAAAAAAACTATTCAGTAAAAGCGCACTTCCGGTTTATTGATTTCCTTCAAACTCGGAATTTTGGCCATCTATTTATTTCTAATTAATTTCATTTGGATGATAGAGTTGTATAATCAAGTATGGATACCACTTTAGAGGAAGTTGTAACCCTACCCCTCTCCTAAAAGTGCCCTTAAATGAATTTTTCCAGAGAAATGTTTTATATAAAAGTTGTAGATCTTTAAATGTTTAGTTTATATGTGTAGTTTCAAGAAAATTGTCGGGGCCATTTTTGAGAAAATCGCGAAAAAGTGAAAAAAATCATTTAGTAAAAAAAGTTAAAAAAAAAGTGAAAAAAATCATTTAGTAAAAAATGTTAAAACAAAAGCACTTCCGGTTATCCGATTTTTCTCAAACTCGGAATTTCAACAACATATTTAATTTTAATTAACATTATTTAAATGACCGAATTATGTAATAAACTGAAATAGCACTTTAGAGGTTAACCTAACCCCACCCCTCCCCCAAAAGTGCCCTTAAATGAATTTTCCCAGAGAAATGTTTCAAATAAAAGTTGTAGCACCTTGTATGTGTAGTTGATGTATCAAGTTTAAAAAAAATCGTTGGAGCCATTTTTGAGAAAAACGCAAAAAAGTAAAAAAAAACAACTAGTAAAGTGGTACTATCTCGTACTGACTGCTTCCGGTTTGAGGAATTTTGACAATATGCACAATCGATCACTGGTGATTATACCTAAACGGAATATAGTTTCAGTTTCTTCCTATGTTCGACGGCTTTCTTTTTTGAGCTATTCTGTTCAACATACACAAAACACACCCACAACAACAAAAAAAAAAACAGCCATCATTTGCTAAAAACCACTTTGTTGGACTCAGGGTACACTCAAAAAAGAAAACGGATATATCCTGTGAAAACTCCTCGATAATATCGAAATTTGACACGATTACAATACTTCCTCTTACTAGGAGTAAGAGAAAGTAAAAAAGGCCGAGCATCACATATTCGAAAAGCATATTCCACCAACAATGTCGATGGCAGTGCTACTGCACCCTGATGGCAGATTTTTTTAAGATTCAGTCAATTTTTTGAAGTATTGAGTAATAATATACTGAAAAAATCTTATAAAAGTATTTTATTTTATTTCTTTATTCCGTGGTACGGATGATCCCGAAACTTGGGTAACCCGCACAACTTCCTTCCTCCTATAGACGTAATAGCTTACTTCCGACATTAGGGAAAGTTCTTGAGAAACTACTTCTAAAGCGCATCAGCCCCATATTTGCGGAGCTTGGTGTTGTGCCTAATCACCAGTTTGGCTTCAGAAGGAAACATAGCACTATTCAACAATGCCACAAGGTAGTAGATGAGATCGCTTCAGCCCTGGAGAGAAAGCAGTATTGCACGGGGGCATTTTTAAATGTTACCTAGGCATTTGGTCGCGTGTGGCATCCTGGTTTATTGTACAAACTGAAAAAAATGTCTTCCCTCTATCTATTTCCTCCTCTCTATCTATCAGAAAGTCTTACGGGTCAGTCGTGGCACAGGAGTCTCTTTTTTTTATCAATGGGGGCAGAGGTGCCACAGGGGAGTATACTTGGTCCCGTCCTTTACACACTGTACACATCAGATATACCTACAAATCCATCCACACTACTTTGTACATATGCAGGCGATACAGCCATACTCGCTACAAGTGCAAACATCACATCAGCTTCACACAATTTACAGACACATTTAAATACAATAGAATCATGGGCAGAAAAGTGGCGCATTAAAATGAACCCACAAATATGCCAACATGCCACATTTACAATCCGGCGGGTTCCTGTCTTCCAGTCTTCTTCAATCACAATGCTCTCCCTGTAACAGATCTGGTGCGCTATCTTGGGCTCTTCATTGACAAAAGACTCACGTGGGACCCGCACGCAAGACTTAAAAGGCAAACCCACCTACAGAACTCAAAGGACTGATATATATTTCTATAATCAAACCAATTTGGACTTA